>CM035437.1:133562213-133669713 GCA_020310875.1 Ceratopteris richardii
AGCTTGAGACTAAGAAAGATGGATGGGTCGAGGTTGTCAAAAAGAACCTTCGACAGGAGGCAAAGAAGAACAACCACCATGAGGAGATCCACATAGTGCATACCACCATTGAGGAGGAGCGGATGCGACAGGCCCGAAGGCTCAATGTTCGCGTCTCCGGCCTCACAGAGACAGACAGATCACCAGAGCAGGACGGGCGTCGCTTGTGCACATTACTTGGATACCGCGCGGATGAGCCTCTCCCCTTCACCAGAGTATGGAGAGAAGGACGGGACACCACACGGAGCAGAGCACTTATCCTTCAATTCTCAGATGAGGCCAGGAGGAGAGACTTTCTCAGACGACGGGCGGTACTACGCACTACATCGGGCACCCCCATCTATTTGGATGACGACCTCACACGGATACAGGTAGAGCACAGACGGGCATGCATGCCACGTGTCCTCCAGGCCAGACGAGAGGGACATCGTGTCCTCTACAGAGAGGGTCGGATCATCATTGATGGACGGCCCATTGACTAGGGATTCGCGGCCTATGAGACAGCACAGCAAGAGGTGCACATTGCAGTCTGGAACTGCAATGGATCTTTATGGACACATCCAGGGCGCCTCGAGGAGGTGATGGAGGGCAGAGACATTATCTTCTTGACAGAGACACACGAGAGCCCGGGGAGGAGCCTACCGAGGATTGAGGGCTATATGTGGGAGTCAGTTCATCGCCGCCAGATGAGACAGCACACCACACGAGGATCAGGAGGAGTAGCCGTGCTCTATAGACAATCGTTCCAGCACAGGGTACAGGTGGTAGCCAGAGACCCAGAGGCACGTTTCATGTGGATACGCTTGCAGCTATCAGAGGAGAGAGCAGCGTACTTCGCCGTATGCTATATTGCACCCATTGGTTCACGCTTCACACATTCCCCTGAGAAGCTATCAGGAGGGGAGGGACCAGATACCACATCGCCATATGACTGCCTCAGTGACACGATTATGGAGTATAGCGGGATGGGTGAAGTCTTCCTTGTAGGAGACTTCAATGCCCGCACTCAGAGCCACCAGTGTGATATCTACGACTTTGACGACCCTGAGATGCTTCGTACCATAGAGGACATGCCTACACTCAGAGCCTCAGCCGACACCGCCACACCCACCTTATATGGCCGACACTTACTCCAGATGGGAGCAGCACACCGTCTCGTTATATATAATGGGATGGGGAGCTAGCCCACCTCGCGCGGTCTCACCTGCATTCCACCCACGACACCACAGGGGGGGCAGTGTGGTAGACTATGTTATCGGACCCCCGGAGGCGACACATCTGATCACCTCATTCACTATCCCACCCTTACCGATTGGAGCTGATCACGCATATCTTGCCCTATCCATTCGCGGCTCACCATGCATACCCCACCCCGTCACCATACAGCCACGAGCCCGTACCACCATTCACTTTAGACATGAGCTAGCACATATCTATAGCTCCCATGTTCGAGAGCACATCTACTCCCTTGATCCCTCTGCCTCCTTGGACACCCTCACCGCCCACTTCTCCTCGATCCTCCATACATCCGCTACGCTCAGCTTCCCATACACCACCCACAGCAGTGCATATCCGACACGGCTGGGGCATACACCCCAGAATAGATGGTACGATGAGGAGTGTAGGCGACTATACCGACATCTCAGAGCACAGAGTATCTTGGGATCCATCACAGAGAGGGAGGCACGACGACAGATGCGAGCCCTCACACGCCGAAAGCGGCGAGCTTTCGAGGAGCGACAGCAGGCAGAGTTGATCGACCTTCTCATGAGTAGGGATTGTGCCACCGCGTGGAGGGCACTACGTGAGCCACGTCCACCTACACCCATAGCAGATCCTTCGACTTGGCACACCTACGCCCAGAGGTTATATGACGTCCCAGGACAGCCACCATTACCGATTCCTTCCACACCGCGTCCGGTGATATCCACCCTCTTCACAGCAGGCATGGTACGACAGGCCATCCATAGGCTACAGCATGGCCGTTCAGCAGACCACACGGGGCTACAGGGAGAGCACTTTATATACGCAACAGATGTAGTTTCCCACTTGATCGCCCATCTCTTCAACCGTGCTCTGGTTGAGGGATTACCCAACTCATGGACTATGCATACCATTACGCCTATCCATAAGTCCGGCGATATGATGGACCCAGGGAACTACAGGACTATTATGATAGGCCATATCCTGGCCAAGATCTATGGGGCAGTACTAGAGGCAGAGCTCAGTACACACGCTGAGGCAGCGGGGATCAGAGCACCCGGCCAGGCAAGCTTCCGCCGCACTTTCTCCACCATCGACCACATCTTCGTGCTTCGTTGCCTGATTGAGAGCGCGAAGGCGAGGAAGCAGAGACTATACTGTTGCTTTGTGGATTTCCGCAAAGCCTTCGACATGGTGCCTCGAGAGAGACTACTACGGAGGCTCCAGGAGTTACAGCTTCCATCAGACATGCTATGGGCCATCCACGCTTTGTATGCACGAGTCATAGGCAGGGTACGCTGCCCCGGCGGTCTATCAGACAGCCTTGTTAGCACCATTGGTGTGAAACAAGGTTGCCCTCTCTCACCCACTCTCTTCGGTCTCTACATCGACGAGATCACGGAGTATATACAACGAGCAGGAGGGCGAGGAGGAGACCTCGGAGGTACGCCAGTACATATCCTATTATATGCTGATGACATTGTCCTACTCTCAGAGTCACAGGAGGGGTTGCAGTCACATTTACAGGCGCTCGATACCTTTTGCATGGAGAGAGGACTCACAGTGAACCTTGGCAAGACCAAGGTCATGATCTTCCATACCTCCAGGACAGTACGCCATCGCGCCTCTTTCACAGCAGCTGGAGGACAGATAGAGGTAGTGGACTCCTACGTCTACCTAGGTATCACCTTCTCGGGCAGCACAGGGGTATTCTCCATGGCACAGGCTGCGAGAGATAGATTGACACGAGGTTATGCGGCACTTGCAAGATTGGAGAGACGCTGCTTTCAGACACATTTTCAAGAGCCCCGGACTAAGGGGTGGCTCTTTGACACTCTAGTGACACCCGCATTGATGTACGCAGCAGCAGTATGGGCACCAGGGATCACAGAGGCGATGTGGACGCAGATTGAGAGGCCCCAGATCACCATGATATCACGATTGCTGCACAGCAAGCCCTCCGTTCCACATGACATTATACGAGCTGAGCTTGGCACACCACCGATGCTAGTGGAGGCCCTCTTCCAGTTGGTGACCTTTATTCTCAGAGTCAGAGAGCTCCCCACTAGCCGACTCACCAGGCTTGCATTTGAGAGCTCTAGACATTTGGCAGACACAGGGCATGAGAGAGTATGCTATGCACAGACTTACCGATGGTTAGCAGACCATGGCATGGGCATTACGGATCTCCCCCCTTTTCAGTATGACCTCTCTTCCCCCCACATTACCCTCTCTCGTTCGGAGAGGAATAGGATCATCCGTCAGGACCTACTACAGATACACGTCAGGGAGACATGGATAGCACCACGGGAGCCTCTTCCCACAGAGGCAACACTACAGAGAGCACTTCCTGACTGTGACAGCGGATGGTTTCATTCAGAGACCACGATACATGGATACATATATGGCACCAGCTGAGAGAGTGGCCATTGGGAAGCTCAGAGTATCATCACACCAGCTCGAGATTGAGATTGGGCGAGCCACACATACCCCCAAGGATGAGCGACTATGCAGGATATGTAGAGAGGAGGTGGAGGACGAGGAGCACTACACATGTAGATGCCAGGCATATAAGGACATCAGAGACCGCTACCCACAGCTCTTCGGGGGGCCTAGAGAGATCAGGGCTTTATTGGGGACAGAGGACCAACGCCCTCTAGGTCGTTTCCTAGTAGAGCTCCAGCACCGCCGCGCATCACTCCTCCAGCAGCAGATGGAGATACACCTGGCCCCCCCCCCTCAGACTTATATTACAGATTTTTTCAGACCCACATACACTCGAGGGCCCAGCTCGATGCGGGGTGTCACATTACACAGAGCAGAGGAGCTTAGACGACAGCGTCGACGACCGAGACCCCTTGTCCGGAGAGCTCGTCCACATCAGAGAGAGATTCAGGCGATTCACGCACGCCATGACATGGAGATACAGAGACGTCAGCAGCGCACCCCTATCAATTTGGACGCCCAGAGCATTTTGAGGATCGCCATGATGCCTTACCCACCGATGCATTATATCCTACACCCACTCCAGGCATTTAGGGGGTTGTGATACCATCGAGCCTCCCCTCCCTATGCGTATCATATTTGTATCTCACCCATTGAGCATATAGAGTGCATACCCATAGCACCCCACACCCTTGATGCCAGCTACTATCCCTCCTTTTATACCCGTTTGCAGTACTCACACTTTATTTTCGTTTTGGATCACAGTGGATTGGATCATACTGATGTATATGTTTTGTCTCATAGGCCGATTTTGGCCTCTAATAGACATTAAAAAGTCTCTCTCTCTCTCTCTCTCTCTCTCTCTCTCTCTCTCTCTCTCTCTCTCTCTCTCTCTCTCTCTCTCTCTCTCTCTCTCTCTCTCTCTCTCTCTCTCTCTCTCTCTCTCTCTCTCTCTCTCTCTCTCTCTCTCTCTCTCTCTCTCTCTCTCTCTATCTATATATATATATATATATATATATATATATATATATATATATATATATATATATATATATATATATATATATATATATATATATAAGGCCCAGTAAGTCATTTCCTGCTGAGATTCTCTTTTCTAATTTAAAAAAAAGGAAATGTGTTGTACCCATGGAACTAGTTTACTTTGTGATTTTGTTAAATTGATTTATTGAGGGGGTTAGTATCATCCAAGGAAGCGTTGGTATGGCAAGACCCCTGGACCAACTCATTGCATCCGACCAACAAACTGAAATAAGGCCACTAGCCTATGGGAAGCTAATTGAGACCTCTTTAAACAGATTTCACACCTACCCTCAATTTAAGTACATTTTTCGAATTAGCCACCAAGATGTCTGAATCCCGACCCTAGACTGAGTGGACTTGTGTGCCTAGCACATAAAACGTGTGTTTCACATAATTGCAGTCAGGGTTGCTGGGAGGCAAGCTTCCCTGCCTAACCACCTAAAGGAACAAAATAGTTACTCTGAAGGGGATGCCATATCCAAAGGGGTTTTTACGAAATAAGGTAGCAATTTCTGGGATATACAAAGATTTCGGAAAGGGAGGAAGGGAGAGGAAGGTTTCGGAAATCAAGAACAAATCAATGGAAATTTCCGCTATCCTTTCTTCTTCTAAAAAATCACTTTGTTTCAGGCATGAAATCAATCAATCAATTGCAAGCTTCTTGATCTTCAAATTGAAGGATACTTTCTTGATAGTGATCTAGGTATTATTGCAGTATTCAACTGTAGGATTGGAAGACTATTTGGGGATACTTATGCCTCATCTATCACACTATAAAAGATCGAACAAGAGAAGCTATCCATATATTCAGTGCATTGATGTGGACGAGGAAAAAAAGCCAAAGATTATCTAACCTTTATTAATGTTTTTATCCATCAGAAAATTGAAATGAATCTGGGATAGGAATGGAAAATGTCAAAACGGCAAGAAGTCTAGTTTCAGACCAAGAGAAAAGAGCTATCAGAGCCCATTCATAACCTGGATAGCCCAAGAATTGTGTTACAGAATACATGATTCATACGAAGTGAACCAAAATTTACAAAATTGCAGCAATATTAGAAAGCCCCATGGAGAACTATACAGTTTACCATCTCCTTACAAGGGATGAAAGGAGCTGCATACAACAATATACCATGCATTAGTAAAAGTAAAGATTTTATGTATCTCTTTTCATAGTCAAGGAAACCTTGCTCACCTGGAAAAGCTCAAATATACTTCCTTTCTTGTTTCCAGACAGATAATTCTTCGCTGACTTCTTGTTTGGAAATAGCGCTGTTGCTGTTGCACGCCATCCAACGAGCAAAACAAGAGTGCTAGCCATTGATATCATGATAAAAGGATAAGGAGGAACATGGCCAGATGTCACACCACGAATCACAAGAGCAAACTGCAAGGGAGAGTAAAGAAGAGCAATCAACCAAAGAAACAGACAATCAGATGCAAGTAAATTCATGCTAGTAGCTCAGAATATTCTGATCTGTACTCATGACTTCTTTTTTAATGCACATGTATTCACCTAAGCTCAGATATCCAGCGCACATAGCACAGACCAGGATATAACACGCTACAAGAACAACAAAGACCAGAATAGTAACAATGGCTGTCACAGTAAACGAAGATGGATATTAGAGCAACGTATTCTGATTATTCTCTCTTTCTTCTCTTTAGATTTTTATTTTCTCTCATTCGCCTTGTCTTCTCTTTCCTGTTTTCTCTCCCAACTTTTCTACTTATTTGGAGACTCGGATTTTCCTGAACTTATGAAAGCAGTATGTAATACAGAGTAATCTATATAATTATTCGATGTTAGCAAATATGTAATATGAAACATTCAAAATTACTATAGACACAATCATCAATAAAATGTGGATGATTCATAGCATTTTCCTCATCAGAAACACCTTCTCATTAAACTCGGCTTCTCTTTTCTGTTTTGTTTCAAACTTCCTATACTTTTTTTGGGGGGGGATGTTTGACCTTACGGTCTACTCTCCCAATTATACTTCAAATATTAAAAGAACAACAAACACACACCCTGGGGACTCCCTTGTCCCCCAGAATAGAGGGGCTGGTTTAGACACCACGTGAAGTGCACAAGGGACTTGAACCCTGACACACTACTAGCAATTCAGGTTTGATAACCACTTAAACCATGCCCCTAGACTACTTCCTCTACAATTTCAAAGACTCTGATTTTCTGCATTCATGAAACCAGTACTTAATACAAAATAATCTTAATCTTTTTCTCCCAAGAAAGATAAAGAAAACATAGTAATGGTTGTTGGAGATCAACACTACTTGAGCTCCTACAAGTTTAGAGGCCTATCTATGATTTGGGCATTTTTTAATATTTCTGAATTTCTAGTTTCCATTTTCTATTTCTTCAATGGAAACTTCTGAAAATGGATTACACACATGGAAAGAGGAACTTCAATATTCCCTATGCTGAATTTCTGATGATGTAGCACAGACTCCCCACTTGGATTCTCCTTGACACTTGAGTTATCTTAGATCTATCATGATTCATCTATGCCATATGGGCCATGGCTGTACCTTTTTGGTCTTATTCATGATATGTACTCTTTTTTATATATAGTAGCAATCAAGATGATATGATGATTGATTGTTAATGATCCTAAATCGATGTAATCTTTTTTTATGAGATCATTGTAATATGGATGTGCCTCATTGCTTTGGCCTTTAAAATTTAAATATTGTCTATGGTGTATGATGTCACATGTGGTTTGTAAATTGTTCCATGTTGTCTCCTATCTAAGTGATAGCTTGATCAGTGATCAAATCATATGGCAGAAGCCATTGCTCAATGTATATCTACTCAATGTATATCTACTGTGCCAAAGCAACACACCACATGTTTTCACATATTTCACTTTGAAAGACTTTTCCTTACTATCTTCTAGCTGATTTCTACTCTCATAAGCTAAGAAAATCATTATGAATGATTTTCATTTAAAATTGGACTTAAAATCAGCATATTTTGAGTGTCATCCCAGATCTTTTTCCACTCCATAGCATGAGAGTTTGTCCCTTCAGCCATGTAAGTGTACGAGGTTTAAGGGACAAACTCTCATGCTGAGGAGAGAGTTTGTCCCTTTAGCCTTGGCACTTGCCTTTGTTGTTAGAAAACAATGTCCCATTGAGGGGCCTTAACCCTAAATTACAAAAACCCTAATTTTAGAAATGGTCAAAATTATTACTATATATTCTTATAACACTCTTCAAGAGCTATCTAATGATATATAATATGTGACCATTTGAGACCTAAAACCCACTCAAAAATCCAACCCTAATTTTCTGATTTTTTGTTTTGCAAAAGCTAGACACAGCAATTGAAAGAGCTCATAGAGTTAATTATGAGAAGCTACTTATTTGCAAAATTAGGGTTGATATGCCCTGTATTAGCTATCGTAAGTTTTACGTAATTAAAAAACTATTTTAACAAATTAACTTTTGTGAATTGACTATCAGGGGTTTTGCATATAAGTTTGCACAAAAGCAAAATTTAGAAGCATATAATCTATACAAAGGACCCAATGCGGCACTCAAGGCACCACTCTACATTTACTCTAATCGATCCACACGGGGAGGTCCTCCCCTAGGTGGTCTAAAAGCCAATTTTTGGTGATTTGTTGTTGCCCTCTTCTTCTTTACACACTCCCAGGAGTGTGTAGCTGCTGATTTTTATAAGTGGCTGCTACATTTTGTTATCCTTCAAGTCTTGCTGCTGTACCAGGTTTTTCTATCTACTACCTCAAAAAGAGAAGGCTCTATGGCTGCCTATATCAGAGAAGAAACCCTAAATTTTGTTAGGATTGCGAAATTTTACCTTATTTACAACACATGGGCTGTTTTTCCTACAAGCAGTCCTATTTCTCATCATATTCTAGACACTTTCACTTTCACTAACTCTTAGGCACACTTACTCTACATTTTGTACCTAGATACATTCTATATTCAGTATTTTACCCAGAATTTGTATACTACACACATTGTATAGTTATTAACTCATCAAGTAGTCATTATTTAAAGTAGCATCTAGCTAGTCGTTTATTTTCTCTTGTCTCTTGTCTATTTTTGTTATCATTCATCTATCCTATTTGTTTCAACATATGTGCTCAAGGATTTAAGTGTTGGAAAGATATTGTGAATTATTATTGGGCCTACTTCACTTTCAACATTTGGTATCAAAGTTTTGTGCGCATGCATACCTATTTCCCAAGATGAGTGATTGTAGAATTAAACTAGAACAAGAAGACAAACCTGATGGAATGTCTAACTATTGTGGGATGAGGTGGGCTTGTCACCATGGCATCTACTTATAAATTCTTATAATCTTTATCTCCAACATTTACTCTCTCTATTTTTGAGCTTTTCTATTTCTTTTTCTTCCCTCGGGTTTTCTCTTCCCATTAACTATAAGTAATACTTGAGTGTGAATGATTATGTTCCATCAATGCCTCTCTCCCTCTAGGTGTTTGTTCCTCATAGGGGTGGCAGCCCATGTGTTGCAATGTGCATTGATTTGAGTCCAAGTTTATTTGAAAATGCATCTTTTCAATTGGCATTCTAACAAGAGCAGCAATGATCTTTACATATAAATGATACAAGATTTTCCTAATAGTGTTTTTCATATAATCTTTCACTGTGTAGCATGATGCTTGTGTAGATGTTTATAATGTTAAATAGACAAAGGATTTAATGTCAATGTGCATACCAATCCATATTCCTATCCCATATAATGCATAGTACTGTGTTTGATAGTTAACCTGCTTGATTACAAAATAAACACAGGTTACCTAGCTTAGCAACAGGAAGCTATTGAGTTTAAGTTGCAATTGGTTGTGAGCACTGCAAACAGATATTCTTTTTTTTTTGTTTGTTTATTTCCAAAAGGCCAGTTGAAACATAAGTACCGGAATGCCAACAGCCCACGATTTGACAGTAGCCATAAGAGCACGTGAAAATCCATTAGCACCCTGTCCATCTGCTCCATAGCCTCCAAGTAGATATGCCCCTATAAGCCAACCTGCGAATTCCTTCCAAGCTAAAAACACAGGATGAAAAGCATGATTTACTGCCACTTATGAGAGTCTACATGTAACACACCTGCTATGAAAGGATCAGCTGTGCGTAAAGAATCCCAATCTACAACTGGCATACCATGGCTGAGTCGCCCAATTGCTGCAAATACTACCAGCACGAAAACATCCCCACCAGCTAGAAGAGCAATACGACTGGCAAGATAACAAAGATGCCATTATACCCTAATACTTCAGAGTATCATTGAACATTACTAATTGCAAGCTGGAAATCTCTATGTTCCATGATAGAAATTATTTACCATGAATCTGGTATTGATCCAGTAGACACATAGTTGAGTGCACAAACAGAAGCTAACTGTAAACAAGTATGAGAATAATGCTTCAGCTGGTCCCCTTCCAGTAAAAAACAAAGGGCAGTAGCATGAATGAAAAATAATAAAATGTTTTCACAACTCGAAGTGTCAGCAATGTAAGATTGAATACAGCAGTAACCTTCATTCCCATCTTCATTAGTTATGGTTATTGTTCAGAGCTCTCTGTATGGCTTAGCAACGAGTTGGGAAAAATGGGGAAAAGAAAAAAGAAGAAAAAGGGGAAGAAAATGAGGGGGGAAATGGAAGAGAAGGGGGCATGCCAAAGAACATAAAGCCCCACTTCCAAGAAGTTTCAACAAAGAAGTAATCAATGCTTTTCTCCAGGCATGGTCAGTGGTGAGATGTTGATTAGCTCTATGGAACCCCTGATTACTTCACACACTAGCAGAAGATAATCTTGTTGTTATCGGTAAGACCTTAGTGCAGAATGATAATCGTTTATCACTTGAGGGTGTAAAATATTTTGAAGCCATCTACAAATGTAATCCCTCCATGCAATGAAGAAAACCATAATCAAATAACATGGGGCAAATCCAAAATGAAATGCCTTACATTGGTTCAGTGAATAGTCAAGCATAAATAAGCTTCTCTCTCAAATTCGAGGGTCATAAAATTTCCAGAAACTATGTGGTTTGGTATGTGCTCTTAATGAAGAGTACAAGGATAAGGTAATAAGAGAAATTAGATTGGTTCAGTGAATAGTCAAGCATAAATAAGCTTCTCTCTCAAATTCGCGGGTTATAAAATTTCCAGAAACTATGTGGTTCGGTATGTGCTCTTAATGAAGAGTATGAGGATAAGTTAATAAGAGGACATCCTAACACTTCACGTAAGGAGATTCAAGCTCTATTACTACTTTAGACAATTAAAGCATTTGTTAATTTTGAGATCTTTGTTGAAAAATGTCTTACAACTAAAATCTGTAATCCAACCGAGAAGTCAACATCTATATTAGTGCCTCAAGCTAAGAAACCTTAGTTTCAGCCAGTAGAAACCTCTACAGAGGGGCCCAGGGAGAAGGGGGGGACTCTGTTCCCAACACATAGGAGAAAAATTCCATCACTAGAAGTTAAAACACCTATATGGTCAGTCATCATCATACTGAACCATGCATATTATGCTTACCAAATCATTTATATAATCATAATCACTGAGCTCATTGAGGTAACTAGTTTTAAGTTTATATAATATGCACTTCAATATTTCTTGGTTTCAGAGTTAGATTGAATGTTTATTTATCGTGTTTATTTATTTCTCAGGCCTGGGTGGGCTCTTTACTCCATCTTAGCCTGTATATATTTATCAGCCTGCCCTCTCATTCCTTCAGCTTATGTTACCTGAGCCATGCTCATTTGCTTACCCCTGCATCCCAGATACTCATATTCTCAGCCCTCATGAGTCATACCCTTGAACTGTGCCTTCAGCCAAACCATTCTTCTACAACAATATTCTACCGTAGACCATCAGCAGATAATACACTTGAATAACCATTTGTTCTCAATACCAAATCCGAGCCTCTAGATGTTTCCTATCGTTTCTAGATGTTTGGAAACTCGAAACTCTGTTATCAACAAGTTTGAACCAAACATTTCCAATCGTGCTAGTAAATATGATTTGCAACAATGCCACATGCTTCCACTACAATAGGAAAGAGGTGTGAGAATATTGGCCATATAGTGGATATTATGCAACCACCTATGCACTTACTAAGAGTCTTGAATTCCATGGAACCATGCATTGGCAAAGTATATGAAACTATGGACCAAACCATTAAGTCTCTTATGAAGTTAGTGCAAGAGGATGTTAACTATGAAGAAATTTCATTAGTTTGTGTTCGACAATGGAATGCCTACTACTACTCACTTCATGCAACAACATTCATGGTGGACCTTGAATTCAAAAATAAGAAGCAATACGCTGATCTAGAGGTGGTTAACAAATGGAGGATCATATTGGAGCAACTTGTTTCACATAATGCATGCAAGAGGCTTATTAGAGATCAACTATCCAAATATAGAACTATGAAAGATGCTTCATTTTCATGTGTAGATGCACAAGAAAAAATTCTCGTGGGAAGATTTTGGCTTTAATGATCCAAAGTTGCAACAATTAGCTATATGCATACTTAGACTAGTTTGCACCACGAGTTGCTTTGTACAAGTATGGTATGTATATGGACATGTAGCCTCTATGAAGAGCAACGGACCTAGTGTATAATGTGCGAGTGATCTTGTTTTTATCAGAGCAAATTTAAGGATGCTTCATAAGACTCAAAGCATGGCTTCATGTCCTTTTACAAAATGAAAGATGGAGAACAACGAAGTGCAAAGTGAAGAACATGAAGAAGAGATACATGATGCTAATTAAATTGAGCAAGTGGAGACTCATATTGATCATGGGCTACTACTTCCACTGGTGTAACACAAATTCCCCACTTGAATTCGTCGTGACACTTAGAAGTATCTATCATCTATGCCATATGGCCCATGGTTGTAATTTTTTTGTTTTCATTCATGATATATCTTTTTTAATATGAAATAGCAATCAAAAGGATACGATGATTGATCATCCTAAATGGATGTTTTTACAAGTTCATAGTAATACAGATGTGATTCACTCCTTTGGTCCTTAAATTTTTTCTATGATGTATGATGTGATTGTCATCTCCGGGATTTCACTTTTGAATTTTCACTTTTTAAGTGATAACTTGATCAATAATAAGTCATTGTTTATTTACGATGCAACAATGACACACCACATGTTTCAGTATATTTCACTTTAAAAGACTTGTTTTTGGTATTTGATTATTTGTGTTTTTGTAAACTAATAAAATCGTTATGCATGATTTTCATATAAGACTAGAGGAAAATATATATATTTTGAGTGTCGTCCCGGATCCCCATCCTTGAGACATCCAAGTATAGTCCCCTATTCTTAAACATAACCATTCCTTTAACGCATTACAATCCCCTAGTGACTCTTATTTAAGTAAGACATAGTCTTTTGTATTATTTGCAGTATAATGCCCATATAAAAATTGTGGTCCCAAAAAAATTTAAAGAAAAAACAATTAAAAATAATTCATCACTTTAAGTTCATCTTTTGCACTATCAAATTTCTATCACACATGTAGAAGATCGAAAGGTGCCGTATCCCTCCTGAAAATGCATTTGCAAACACAATTCCATTTTAAAGATCATACACCAGCTAGAGCATCATGTTAATGCATTTGCAGACTCAATTCCATTTTAAAGATCGTACATCAACTAGATCATCATGTTGCATGTCTTTCAGTCTCTCGCATGTGAGTATATGAGAGCATGCCGTTTTTCGGTCTTTTATATATTCCTGCAGTACTTGCTGCTGGTCTTTTGAAAAGTACTCACTTGGAACGTCAGGAATGAACATAATGTAAAAAATGTACAATAAAGCAGTTAATACACGAGACATTTTGCACACACGGTCAGCGGAAGGAATAAGGGATGGCAAGACGCACCCACATTCGATATTATATGAGGCTTTTCTTACATCTTCTCAGCGGAAATAGTACAGAATGGCACAAAAACGCACCTCCAAGCAACATCATCCGCTGAGGGCACGACACGGTCTACCCTGGCAACACCTTCTACGGATACATTAGCATCCTCCACATATACAGTCTTAAGTGACTCTTCATCAGAAGGGCCAGCTGGGCGATCTCTTAAAGAAGAAGTTTGGGCAGTAGCTGAAGAAGACGAAGCCCTTCCGGATTGCTCTCCTCCTTCGAGAGAACCCGCTCTCACTGTAAGGGAGCCCCGTTTACGGGAGCACGAACGCAACGATGATCCAGGGTTTCCATTTAGCTTGGCAGAAGTTGACCGTAAGCTCTTGCTGGACAGAGAGGAAGGCACTGCCGGCCTCGGCAGCGCTACGGAAGCGTTGATTGTAACCATTTTCAGAGTCGATGACCAGGGGTGTGAGTACGGGGAGAAGAGTGCTCTCCGAGAGAGCTATAGCCGTGTGAGTAAGTTCCATATGAAAGTGATTGTGACCCGTGGGCGAAAATCTCTGCTTTACCTTTTTTTTTTGAAACACGGGTTCGGCCTTCGATCTACTTTCTTTCTAATTCGAAAAAATAATTGGCATAATCAAGAAATTTTTTTTTTTTAGGAAATTCGACTTGAATTAATGGAATAAATGTACAATTATATACGAATTAATGGAATAAATGTACAATTCAAGGTGTGCATAGCATCCATGGGACCTTTCATATCTCTCAAAGCAAAAATGAGACATATCAAATTATTCAAAGCTGAAACAAATTGGCCTAAGGCTCATTACATGTCCATCGCAGTCGGCAGAGGTTGAACCCCTACTCCCATCTTAAGATGCAAAGGTTCGAGCCAACCAGACCAACATGCATGGATAGAGGTTTTTTCCACCAAATTTGAATCAAACAAATTCATGAGTTTTTAAAGCAGGTTTTACACAAGGTACCACCACATGACATCATCAATTCACATAAGGGAAGACCTAGGCAACCACAATGCTTCCAATGCATGGTATGTTTGCTTGAAAATGTACGGATTCCCTACCCTCACCTCTGCTAAGTTTCGAAGTTCATGTGGATTAAATTTTATTAAAAAAATCATTGTTTTCTATTTTCTTCAACAAAACACACACGCTCTCTTTTTGTATCTAGAATTGTTTCACATTCCTTTTGCTTCACACAAGATGGAAGTATGAAAAACAAAATCTTTTGTTTCGTGCATGAGTGTAAATAGTTAAGTGGCAGCACAGATAATCTTTTATCATTTTTGGGTGAGTATAGACAAGAATCTCATCAAGGAAGTCAACTACAAACTTTCCCAAATAAGAGCTTAGTATTGTGTTCATTAGAGTTATGAATGTAGCAGGGGTATTTGTTAGTCTGAAAGGCATGGCTAAAAATTCAAAATGTCAATATTTGATTATGAAAGTTGTTTTAGAAAACATCTTGAGATTTAATTCTAAAATGATGTTATCCTTGATAGAGATCGAGCTTTGAAAATATCTTAGCCCCTTTTAGTTGATCAAATAAATCATCAATTCGAGACATTGGATATTTTTTCTTGATCATAACTTTATTCAAAGCTCAATAGTCAATGCATAATCTCTTTGACCCATCTTTTATCTTAACTAAGAGAATGGGTGCTATCCAAGGTGAATGACTAGGTTGAATGAATCCCTTATTCATGTATTCATTCAATTGTTTCTCTCCTTCAACTTGTTGGGAATATTGTAGGGGGGCTTACATATAGGCTTAGTTCTTGGGAGAAATTGCCCATGAGGAGGTAATCCATGGGGAAGTTCTTCTAGAAACGAATCAGACAAACAACATTGATGCATGCAATCTTCCTACAGGACCTCCATTTTTTTTCAGCTTTGTTGTTTTCAAGATTAAAATTTTGGACTAAGTGAATTTTTTCCTTTTCTTTCTCTTTTTGCCCATGTGTGGCTTTTGTTTCCCCCTTGTAATACAATTTTTACTAAGATGTCATGGGTTTAGGCACTCAAAGAAAAGGTTTTCATTTTTTGCTATCTCCTAGACTTTGGGTTCCAATCTTAGCTGTGTGAATCTAGGAGTCTTGAAGTCTTCTTTTTTTTTTTTTTTTTTTTATAAAGGAAGTTCGGCAATAGCCTACTCTCCCGGACTTGAATTAAATTAAGAAACAAAGGTACAAAAGAAGGGGACTAGCGCCCACGGGACCCCCCGTATCCCACAAAGCAGGGGAGACTTGTATGAGTTCTAGGTTGCATTACATAGAAGGTTGATCACCCTCTCATCGCCCTCATGCGGGGCCCACTTGGGTTTGAGCTTGTTGTTGATCAAAATGAGGACTTGGTGGTGCCTGAAGGGGGGGGATTTCTTACAGTTGACAATCCTATTGCCAAGGAGGAATAGTGATTTCTCAATCGACCATTCCTTGGGGGTATCGCCGAAGTTGAGAGCACACCTCTCCCGCCAGATTTTCCACAAGACTTCCCCTCTGATGGCGTTCCAGAGTGTCGCGGAGCAGCCGATCGCTTCTCCCAAAAGGACTTGTTTCCAACTAAGCTGTTTTTGAAGTCTGATTTTTTTTCCAACCGTCTGCCATATTCTGTAGGAGCTGGGGCAGGTAAGGAAGATGTGTGGGACATCTTCAATAGCCCGGTGACAATGTTTGCACCAAGGAGGGACCCCACAAAGTTTGCTAGCCTTGTGGTTGGTCCAAATTCCACGATGCAGAATTTGCCAAAGGAGGACAGACTTCTTAATCTCGATCAGAGGGTGCCAGATACCCATGAATTTCATGTCCCATCGAAGCCGCGTCCAAGACAGGCACCACTTCTTGTTGAGACTGATCTGGTGGTCAGTCGTTTCTTTGATTTTCGGGATTTTGAGTAGGTTATTTCCATTGTGCCATTTGAGACCAAGCGGGTTCGGCGCATCGTGTCCCATGAGAAGGCGAGTCTTGTGACGATCCCATGCGAGGCATCTGCTTTGCAAAGTGTTCCATTCTTCATAGGAGATGTTTTTGCTAGGATCAATATCCTCGAAATTGATCCAGCCGTTGGTGTCATGTTTCCAGAGGTGTTTCCATTTTTTGAATCCTTTATGCCATAATTTCTTGGCATTTCGAATGTTCCACGACTCCACACTCCGGATGCCATGTATCGGGAACCAGATAGAGTCGTTTTGTCTGATTCCGGCCACCCACTTCCAGTCCTCACTAATTCTTGTGAAGCTTTTGACTTTATTCCAGCCCTTCCAAAGGGAGCACACGAGATTGGAGCCTTTCGGGAAGACGGTGATCGGGGAGAATAGCAGGGTCATGATGTCGAGATTCTTCCAGTTTGGGAACCCCGTGAGAGCCAACTCATTCTTGTTTCTGAAGATCAGCTTGGCCCACGAGGCCTCCCTGTTGCACCAAGCCTTAATCATCCATTTGGCAGCCAGTTTGTTAGCCATACACCCAGTGTCCAGGATACCAAGCCCCCCGCAGTCTCTGGGGCTAGTGCAGATGTCCCATTTGATTTTAGGCACCCCCCTTCTGTTGTGATCGCCCGTCCAAAGAAAGTTTCTACAGATACTATTCATTTTGGACAAGCCTTGCTCGTTCGGTCTCCAGCAAGAAAGGAAATAAATGGTAGAAGAGAGGAGGAACGTATTGATAACCATCGCCCGCCCAGCGAGATTGATTTGCATACCTTTACAATAGTTAAGCTTGTTTTCTTTGAAAGTGCCTAACTTTCATTTACTTCTTTTGAAGGTTTTATTTTCCTTGACAGGATGAAGTGGTTGTGTTCTAGTTTTAACATGATCTTCATAGATCTATGCTAACTTTATAGCATCTTCTAAAGTTTTTGGAGCACTTCTCTTCACTTCATGTTTGATCTATTTGTCGAGGCCACGGACGAAACCTTTAAATTTATGAAAATCATCTCGGTTTTGAAGTTTGAGCTCTATTTCTCGATAGTGAGAAATGTACAAGGAGAGGGGACATCCTTGTTGAAGGACCTTGTCCCACTCTTCCCAGTTTTGCTTGTCTCCATTTTTTTGTAGGAACTCTTTTTTAAATAGTTCTTCAAATTGGTTCCAAGTTTCAGGAATCCTTTGAGGTTACTTTAGGCTCATCGAGCAAAGCCTTAGGTCTAAGTGACAAACTTGTTTTTAAGACTTGATAGGCTTCAAGGGTGTTTTTCAACTGAGGTAAGTCTTGCCATTTTTCCAAAAAGGTCAAGACTGCATCTTTGTTTCGGTCTTTGTCTTTCCCCTAAAAACTGAGGTGGTTTTAAGCCTTTTGCAAATGAAAGAATTCTAGACCTAATGGAAGTGGGAGGAGGATTTATAGTTACTTCCTCGATTTTATTTTTTCAAGACAAGTTATTATGGATTGGTAAAGGAGCATATGGTCCTTTACCTGAGGATGGGTTCCTTGGTCGAATTGACAAGGAACCCAATTGGGAAGGTAAGGGTAAAGTTGGACAAAGTGTTTTCAAAAATCTATTCCATCTTCCATTTTACATCATTAATTGAAGTACGAAGGGTCCCCATCTTAGTTTGGATCTCCTTAAAGATGAACATATATGCTTGGATATCATTCATCTTCTCGTCCAACCCATTTAATTATTTGTGAATATTAATTTTTTATCTTTCTTGTTGTCCTATTTTGGGAAGGCCCGAAGTATATTCTACATGTCTAACCCTTTCCTATGGAACATAATCTACTTCTTGTCTAGGTATATCTAACAACATATTGCTTGTGTAAGAATCCCCCTCCATTGAATACTTTGGAAATCAATTGAAAATGAAAAGTTCCGCTCCTAATATCAAAGGAAAAAAATATAGGTGGGAATAAATTGAGTACTTCCCCAATTGTCTTCGAAATTTTCTTCTACTTGTAGGTCGGCTTTGTTACCGTTAGTGTCCAAGTGAAAGGCCAAATGGCCACTGAACACTTCTTTGTATATATTGTTTAATAAAACATTAGTGGCCTGGTCAGTCATAGACTGGAAGTTCGATCGCATTTGTAATACCTAAGAAGTCTGTCTTAGTGCTCCCTGTGTACTGTGTTTTTCCTGTGTATTCTGCAACCTCTGTGCGGAGTACTGTGTGTGGCCCTAGGAGCTCAGTTTTCTACTCCGAGGATATCGTCGTGAAGCTCTCAAGAAGGAGAGCGTTGTGGGCGCGATTTCTGTCGACTGGCGGATCAATTCAGTCGCCTCGCTAACGGCGCACGGAGGGTGCTTGGAGCAATCTCAGGCACAACGGAGGCTCCAGGGGCTTATGCAAAACTCCTTTCTCATAAGTTAAACTTTTTGCAAAATCACTTCGTTTCAATACTTCCAACAACTTCACATAAGATTTCACACAAACAAGAACTCAAGTTGGATGACGGCCATGGTCTCATAAAAAATGGAATGATTAGATCACTTTCTAAAATTTATCAAGTGGACAAGCGAGAGAAACACAAGTAAATTATCTTGCGTTTTGAAATGAATAGCTTCCTCTCGATAAATCATGACATTGTTTCATCCTAATTTAAAAAATTAGCACGGTTTTAAGTTTTTTTTGAGATGCACTTCACAAATTTTCAATGAGTCAAGTCGCCAAGCTTTCCTATTTCTAATTTTACACAACTTAAATAGTTTTAAAATATAAAACCTTCTATGTGTTTTATTTATAAAGTTAAAAAACACACGTACAAGATTCAATTTAATCTTAATTAGATCTAAAGTTTTGCGTTACAAATCTCTTTCATTTTCATAACTTAAAATTGATCTGAACTGAGCAAACTTATTGTTCGTTAGCAATCTTTCCTTCATGCGTTTGTAATTCCCTTATATAAAGTCTTTGAAGGCATTCAAAACCTTATGAAGAACTTGTATTGGTTGAATGGATTGAAGATATCGAGCCTTAAACTTCAATAAAACAGTTCTGCATTCATCCACAAACAACAAACAGAGAATACACAGATGTTAACTCAGCAGTTTTGTATGATTCATGCCCTGCAAGAAGATGTTCCAAACGTTTTATTTTCTTTTCATCACACCCTTCTCGCTTCCGATATGCGCCTGCAGCACTTCATTAACTGTCAAAGTTCAGTGTAAACTTTACAATCTACTTCCACGTCCTTTGATTTTCACTGCTGCAAATCCGAGCTACGAATGGTTTTAAGAAACATGTGAACTTCAACTAAATGAATAGTGAAACAAAACTTTATAGCATAAGGTATATGTATCATAAATCAAATTTTTGCCTTTTTGAACTCCTATAAGATTTCAGAAGTGTCAAAGTACCATAAGCTCTTCGTTTCCAACAGAATAGATGAAATACTAAGAGTAGGATGAAAAATTTATAACAAATTCATGATTATGGGATCCAATCATAAACTATAATAACACATAACAATTACGTTTTTCACCAGTTCCATATAATTATGTTATCATATGACGTGAAAGGTAAAGAACTCGTGTAGAAGCTGTGGCAGTGATGAGTATCTTGTTTTCTATTTTTAAGAGGGATAATGATTATCAAAAAGCAAAACTAACCTGATCATTAATCATCTATTGTATTCAGCTACTATCATCATCAGAATGTTTATAAGTACCAGCGTCATCAGCAAGGTCAGCGGTATTTTCAACAAGAGGATTGCGTTGAGATTGATAAAGTCGAGAGTCAAAAATCTTCAGGACATATACATCTACATCAACACTGAGCGCAATCTTCAAGTTTCGATTAAAAAACTTATGGGCAGAGTTATGAAGCATTTCTAATTGATAAGCATTGAAACAATAGCTGTAAGCATATTGAGATTAAACGTGATAGATGGTTCAAATTTGCGCACATCAACATAAAACCAATCCAAATCAAAATTATTGAATATGAATGATAATCTTTGTTGGATAACAAATAATATTACATTACTTGAATCTATGATCCTTCAAAATTGTACAACACACTGCTCAAAATGAAGTGCAAATAAAACAAACGCTAACATTTGCCATTCTGCGAGTTCTTTTTGTTCTAAGTCACTGATCTTAGACACGCACAGATCACTTACTAGGCTGGAAATCACAGAGTTATCGTATTAGTGCACTGAAACAATGTTTTATTTAAAGTTGTAAATACAAAATATATAATTACATTTGCTTTGAAGAGGCGAAGGGCAGGAAAAAAACAATATGTAGTTAAGAGTAAATGAAAAACATAAAGATCGCTTGAGAGATTGTCAAATGTATTAATCGCTTGACAGATGACAACAATTATCAAGTATGATGAGAAATCAAATCATTCAGACGTTAGAAAAATTAAGAACTGATGCAAATGTCGGATATTTTCTCGGTTATAGTAGTGTAGTCAAATATCTGCATTCTGTACATGTAGTATTTATTAATATGCGCGATGGAGATTCATCATACGTGAAGTAAGAAATAGTTTCAGAGATGCAAATCTTACATTTTTCATTTATCAACAATCGAATTTGTATTGCACGCGTCTGATAAAATGGTTGCCATCAGCGTTGAGTGAGTTGAATATTGTAGATGATCAAAGAATCGCGTAACAATAGCTTCGCGGGTCTATGTGCTGCCTCCTGGAATCCGTTTTTCTTCTGTCACGAACTATCTCCTATCCGATCATGATCAGCCCTGCTCCCTTAGATATGGTACGACAAATATTTCCGAATTCGTCTGAGCACTCAGAATTGCTAGCGAGGAAAGAAAACATGAGTTGGCCTCCCTCCTCCGCCACGATGCCCTCCCCCTTCCTCCTTCATAAGAATGTCAGACCTACAATAAGTGATGGTTCCCATGCAAAACTGCCGCTTTACATATCTGCCAGCAGCAGCACTCAATATCATGCGTTGCTTAACCTGCAGAAGCCGTCGCTCTTTTCTTGCATGTCCACTCGTGGCTGAGAATAGCGATCCTTTACCATCCGCATGCAAACAATCATGTAGAACCTTTTTGCTAAAACCAGTGCTGTAAAACTTTCACTGCCCAAAAGCTAGAATTATAGGTTCCTCGTTTTTATGGTCATACAATCATCTTTTAGAAGACACTTTAGTCTTCCTTGCAGAATGCACGTTGTTCGAATCTTAGAAGAGAATAGGACAATCTTTATTGAACCTAAACTTTCAAGTACATTTTAACTTTTGAAAACATGAAAACATGTGGGTAGACAATGCGAACTCCTCCATGAATTAATGGAACAAGATCCACACTTCATAAGCATTGAGGTGCTTGTCTTTCTGTGAAGATGTACTTCCTCGGAATGTTACAACTTTCTTCTAACTCTAAAATTTTTGTCACCTTTTATCAAGTTAAGGAGAGGGAATCTCTCCGACATTCACCCCCACCAAACCTGTGCATCCTGCGGATGCGCCAACCTGAGAACCTGATTTCTGCTTAATAATAAAATCAATTCCATAGCAGAATATGTGCATGGGTTTTTAAGTCAAAGTGCCTTATGCACGGCTGCGTAATTAGCCCTATGTATATGCACACTTTGAAAATGCATGTATAAAATTAATGGTGCAATCAATAAAGAAAAATAGCTTCTGATGACGAGGTTGGTGCACTCGCTCTCATACATAGCAATGTGATTATACATTCATCCTTACAGTCACTCGTATGTGCATGGGTATAGATCAGATCGTGCCGAGATGCATGGTCATGTAGTGTGACCCTAATACATGCATACTTTATGTGCATGTTCAAAATTATGGTGCATATGAGGTAAGAGCTTTTGATGAAGAGGTTTTCTATCTCCTATACTTAGAACTTTTTCACAGATTTATAATGCATTTTTACAATTTGATAATGGTGCAAATGAACGTGCACCTAAGGGCAAAACTCAATATGTGTTCATACATAATTTAATGCATACTTGAAATGCACGCTTAAATAAATGGTGCAAAACTGGAAGTAAAAGGTTTTCATATTCTACTCTTGAAGAAAATCTTGGTTGTCCATAAATTCCCATTCTTCATCTTGAACCTGAAAAATATCTTGAAAACAAACTCGTGAAAAAACATAAGTATTAGCACATTTAAACCAAATTTTTCAATTCAAAACTTCTAGATGGTTCATCTGTAAAACTCCCAAAGTAACATTAAGTTAAATTTTGTAGCTTCCATCAATTTGTCTTTTCTTGCTTGTCCTGCATTAAACCACTCACAACTTGATTAGAAAAACCATATTTGATTCATTAATGAAATTCATAATTTTTTTCTTTTATAAAGAAAGAAAGTAAAACAAATCCATATAAATACCTTTTTGCTAAGGAAGTAGGTTATAACTCCCATGCTTGTATCTTTTGATGAGGGAGAGATACAACTCCTCGGCTCGTATCTTTTGATGAGGGAGAGATACAACTCCCGGCTCATGTGTGTTTTTAAGTTTTAGGGAGAACACTTACTAAACTCCCGGATTTATAAGGTATTGGTGACCTTTGCATATTTTGTTCAATTTGTTTAATCATTTCATCAATCATCTTCTTTTGTTCTTTGTTTATATTCTTCTCTTTATCAAGTTCTTTTGGTTTATTCTGACTAGTTTCTTGATTCTTAATCTCATACCCCAATTTAGTTTTCCATTTATTCACTTTATCTTGATCAAATAATGCATCATTCTCTAAAAGCTCTAGATCACATGTGATATAATAGTTATCATCTTTCTTCGTCATTAATATTACTTGCTCATCTTTTTGCTCATTCGTATCTATGTTTTTATGTTCATTTTGCTCAAGTTTTTTGTTTTCCCAAGATTTTGATTCATCAACTATTTTGTCTTGATTATTTATCGAAATCTTAATTTCTTGATTAACAATTTTATCATTTGTATGTTTCTTTGGTCGCCATTGATATGTTTGTGTCATTCTTAGTTTTCTTGGTTTTGATTTTGTTTGTTCAAAAAGTTTTTTCATTCCCCCTCGACTTAAGTTTAAGCGTAAAGGAACATGAGTATGGACATCACATATTTTCTTCCCAAATTGACAAACTATTTGATGTTTGCATGCATGTTCAAAGGCAATACAATTATCATAGGTATGACCGATTTGGTCACACCAAAAACATCGAATAATGCGTTTTCGCATCTTATTTGATTTTTTTGGTATTATCCTAGGAATAGGTTTTGTAAGATCACATGAAGGTGTTTGATCAGGCATATATGTAGACAAATTATGGACTCTTACTTCATGTTCTTGATTAAGTTTCAATCCTTGCATTTGTTTAGATGATATTTCATACTTCTGGTTTATTTCTTGAATCTCAGCATTCATTTTCTCTTTCCAAGTTTTAAGACTATTTGATAATACTGGTAGACTCTCTACCATAGCATTGATTGAATCATTTAGAGTCAAAATCACTCTAACTGTCTTTTGTAGAGCTTCATTGGCCTTGTTTTGCCTTTCTATGAATTCATCTTCCCATTTTCTCAAATGTTGATCTATCAATGCGTTCACATATGCTTCATCAATAACAATACTCGTTGAATTATGCTCTTGTAAATTAATTTCAAAAGATTCTTTACATTGATGTATATTTTTCATGTTTGTACGCTGCTTTTTGCCCATAACTCACACTTGAATATCAAAGAAGCACCACATAAACGAAAAACAAGCTATGAGGTTATACATACATCAAACATACATTACTTGGCATTAATTTAAGAAAAAAGTCCAGAAACATGTACCTGAGCTGCAAGGCCGTTTGTTCACGTCGGGTTCGAAGTGTGGGCGCGATCTCTGTCGACTGGCGGATCAATTCAGTCGCCTCGCTAACGGCGCACGCAGGGTGCTTGGAGCAATCTCAGGCACAACGGAGGCTCCAGGGGCTTATGCAAAACTCCTTTCTCATAAGTTAAACTTTTTGCAAAATCACTTCGTTTCAATACTTCCAACAACTTCACATAAGATTTCACACAAACAAGAACTCAAGTTGGATGACGGCCATGGTCTCATAAAAAATGGAATGATTAGATCACTTTCTAAAATTTATCAAGTGGACAAGCGAGAGAAACACAAGTAAATTATCTTGCGTTTTGAAATGAATAGCTTCCTCTCGATAAATCATGACATTGTTTCATCCTAATTTAAAAAATTAGCATGGTTTTAAGTTTTTTTTGAGATGCACTTCACAAATTTTCAATGAGTCAAGTCGCCAAGCTTTCCTATTTCTAATTTTACACAACTTAAATAGTTTTAAAATATAAAACCTTCTATGTGTTTTATTTATAAAGTTAAAAAACACACGTACAAGATTCAATTTAATCTTAATTAGATCTAAAGTTTTGCGTTACAAATCTCTTTCATTTTCATAACTTAAAATTGATCTGAATTGAGCAAACTTATTGTTCGTTAGCAATCTTTCCTTCATGCGTTTGTAATTCCCTTATATAAAGTCTTTGAAGGCATTCAAAACCTTATGAAGAACTTGTATTGGTTGAATGGATTGAAGATATCGAGCCTTAAACTTCAATAAAAACAGTTCTGCATTCATCCACAAACAACAAACAGAGAATACACAGATGTTAACTCAGCAGTTTTGTATGATTCATGCCCTGCAAGAAGATGTTCCAAACGTTTTATTTTCTTTTCATCACACCCTTCTCGCTTCCGATATGCGCCTGCAGCACTTCATTAACTGTCAAAGTTCAGTGTAAACTTTACAATCTACTTCCACGTCCTTTGATTTTCACTGCTGCAAATCCGAGCTACGAATGGTTTTAAGAAACATGTGAACTTCAACTAAATGAATAGTGAAACAAAACTTTATAGCATAAGGTATATGTATCATAAATCAAATTTTTGCCTTTTTGAACTCCTATAAGATTTCAGAAGTGTCAAAGTACCATAAGCTCTTCGTTTCCAACAGAATAGATGAAATACTAAGAGTAGGATGAAAAATTTATAACAAATTCATGATTATGGGATCCAATCATAAACTATAATAACACATAACAATTACGTTTTTCACCAGTTCCATATAATTATGTTATCATATGACGTGAAAGGTAAAGAACTCGTGTAGAAGCTGTGGCAGTGATGAGTATCTTGTTTTCTATTTTTAAGAGGGATAATGATTATCAAAAAGCAAAACTAACCTGATCATTAATCATCTATTGTATTCAGCTACTATCATCATCAGAATGTTTATAAGTACCAGCGTCATCAGCAAGGTCAGCGGTATTTTCAACAAGAGGATTGCGTTGAGATTGATAAAGTCGAGAGTCAAAAATCTTCAGGACATATACATCTACATCAACACTGAGCGCAATCTTCAAGTTTCGATTAAAAAACTTATGGGCAGAGTTATGAAGCATTTCTAATTGATAAGCATTGAAACAATAGCTGTAAGCATATTGAGATTAAACGTGATAGATGGTTCAAATTTGCGCACATCAACATAAAACCAATCCAAATCAGAATTATTGAATATGAATGATAATCTTTGTTGGATAACAAATAATATTACATTACTTGAATCTATGATCCTTCAAAATTGTACAACACACTGCTCAAAATGAAGTGCAAATAAAACAAACGCTAACATTTGCCATTCTGCGAGTTCTTTTTGTTCTAAGTCACTGATCTTAGACACGCACAGATCACTTACTAGGCTGGAAATCACAGAGTTATCGTATTAGTGCACTGAAACAATGTTTTATTTAAAGTTGTAAATACAAAATATATAATTACATTTGCTTTGAAGAGGCGAAGGGCAGGAAAAAAACAATATGTAGTTAAGAGTAAATGAAAAACATAAAGATCGCTTGAGAGATTGTCAAATGTATTAATCGCTTGACAGATGACAACAATTATCAAGTATGATGAGAAATCAAATCATTCAGACGTTAGAAAAATTAAGAACTGATGCAAATGTCGGATATTTTCTCGGTTATAGTAGTGTAGTCAAATATCTGCATTCTGTACATGTAGTATTTATTAATATGCGCGATGGAGATTCATCATACGTGAAGTAAGAAATAGTTTCAGAGATGCAAATCTTACATTTTTCATTTATCAACAATCGAATTTGTATTGCACGCGTCTGATAAAATGGTTGCCATCAGCGTTGAGTGAGTTGAATATTGTAGATGATCAAAGAATCGCGTAACAATAGCTTCGCGGGTCTATGTGCTGCCTCCTGTAATCCGTTTTTCTTCTGTCACGAACTATCTCCTATCCGATCATGATCAGCCCTGCTCCCTTAGATATGGTACGACAAATATTTCCGAATTCGTCTGAGCACTCAGAATTGCTAGCGAGGAAAGAAAACATGAGTTGGCCTCCCTCCTCCGCCACGATGCCCCCCCCCTTCCTCCTTCATAAGAATGTCAGACCTACAATAAGTGATGGTTCCCATGCAAAACTGCCGCTTTACATATCTGCCAGCACCAGCACTCAATATCATGCGTTGCTTAACCTGCAGAAGCCGTCGCTCTTTTCTTGCATGTCCACTCGTGGCTGAGAATAACGATCCTTTACCATCCGCATGCAAACAATCATGTAGAACCTTTTTGCTAAAACCAGTGCTGTAAAACTTTCACTGCCCAAAAGCTAGAATTATAGGTTCCTCGTTTTTATGGTCATACAATCATCTTTTAGAAGACACTTTAGTCTTCCTTGCAGAATGCACGTTGTTCGAATCTTAGAAGAGAATAGGACAATCTTTATTGAACCTAAACTTTCAAGTACATTTTAACTTTTGAAAACATGAAAACATGTGGGTAGACAATGCGAACTCCTCCATGAATTAATGGAACAAGATCCACACTTCATAAGCATTGAGGTGCTTGTCTTTCTGTGAAGATGTACTTCCTCGGAATGTTACAACTTTCTTCTAACTCTAAAATTTTTGTCACCTTTTATCAAGTTAAGGAGAGGGAATCTCTCCGACAGCGCAGTGTGGTGCATCGCCACCGAATTACTTCATTGGTATCAGAGCATTTCGAGGCAAAAGCTTTGTTCCATTTGCATGAAAGACCGGATTCTTAGCCAAAGCAATGGCACTTTGACTATCACTGAGCAAACGAGGTACATGCTAAGGTAAACCCATATCACAAGCAAGACGAGAAAGCCACAATGCTTCCTTACATGCCTCACTTGCTGCAACATACTCTGCTTCTGTGGTGGAAACAGTTGTACATTCTTGAAGACAAGATCTCCAAGAGATATCACCTCCAGCAAAATGAAAAATGTACCCTGATGTAGACTTATCGTTGTCTACACAACTAGCATAGTCAGAATCTGTGTAACCAATGATGGATGCTTTCCCGCTACCTAAGCATAGATACTTCTCCGTAGTGCCACTCAGATATCTCAAAATCATCTTGACCGCTTCCCAATGTTTCTTGCCAGGATTAGAGAGACTACCAACAGAAGACTGATAGGGAATTTTGTTCATGAATTCCTTTTCCTCATCTGATTTGGGGCAATCATCCTTACTCAATTTCACATATGTGGGTAAAGGTGTACTCAATGCTTTTCCACCCTGAATTTGTTGATATATTTAGGTAGTGATGTGTGTGAACACACTAGGACCGCCGGGGCACTTTTTTTCCTCTTTAGGAGGTTTTTTTCCCCCGGCTTGTATATATGCCTATTGCCCTAATGGGCTACTTATCTTTGTACATTCTCTAGTAATACATTCAGTAGTGTGTGTTGTGCTCCGAGCTTCTTCTTCTTCCTTGTGTTGTTCGCATGCTTCCGCATACGTCTAACTCCAACAATTGGTATCAGAGCAGGTCATCGCTTCATCTAGGGCACCGTCGACACTCCTCCGGTTGCAGTCTTAGAATCGCGATCTGAGCTCCTTTCGGCCTCCGAACGCACTATCGTAGTGCTTGCATAGGATATTTTGTCTTTTTGTGCCAAAGGTATATACCAGTTTCTATTCGCCAATATAAGCGTCTCGAAGTCTACTACAGGTCTAGCAGAATTCGTCTGGGAAGTTTTGTTCAACTTTTTGAGCTACAGTGAATTTTCTACATCAAGGTATTTTAGTCATCGGCCATGGCTGAAAGCAGTGATGTATTCCGTATGTTGGCTGTTGAGGATAAGTTGGATGGTACCAACTACCCGTTATGGGCTTATATGATGCAGTGTTGGTTGCAAAAGGACTATGGAACATTGTGCAGGGCATCAAAAAATGTCCTATCACACCTGCAACTGTTACAACTGCAGGTATTGAAGCTGATGCAGAAGGTGTCGAAGATGATGATATTCTGTATATTCCTGTTCATGCTGCGATTTCTGCTGCACCTACTGCAGAGCAGATTCGTTGGGATGGCAGAGATGCCCATGCACATGCATTGATAGCTTTGTCTATCAAACGTGCCATTATTCCTCACATTTGCTCTTGTAGGACAGCTAAGGATGCTTGGGATACACTTACCACATTGTACCAAGCTAGGAATGAGGCTCATGTTGCTTACCTCCGAAAACAGTTGGAGAGTGAGCACATGAATGAAGGTGATTCTATGGACAATTTCCTAACGAAGATCAAAGACTTGAAGGAAAAATTGATTTCTGTTGATGAGGTTATACCAGATAGCTCACTTGTGCAGACCGTTCTGAATGGTCTTCCTGATTCATATCAGAGTTTTGCTTCTACTCTTCGGTTGATGATGAAAGGCAATCCAAATGCCTTATCATTTGAGGAGTTAGTCTCTGTTCTGTTGCAGGAAGATCAGTCCAAGCAAAACATGTCCATTATGCGAGTTGCAGATCAAGCTTTCCTGGCTAGTCAGAAGGGCAAAGGAAAATGGAGCTCTTCAACTAGTAAGCAGAAATTTGCTAATTCTGCATATTCGAAGAAGGAAGATAAAGATGAGAAGAAATCAGAAAAACAGAAATTGTTTTGTAAGTACTATAAAGGGAATGATCATATCATAAAGAACTATCCAAAACTGGCTGTTAAAGAGGCAAAGAAGAAAGAGGCTAGAATGGTTGTTGCAAAGGCCTCTACACCAAAAACAGAGTCTGCTAATCTTGTGTAGGAAGAAGAATGTGCATTTACTACTATCTGTAGTTTTGACCCATCTTCTCATGATCAGTGCATGTCTACAGTAGACTTAGATGTTTGCCAGTATTTTGACAATGGGGCGACCAAACATATTACCTTGCAGCGCAGTTAATTCTCTTCACTTGAGCCTGCCCCTACAGAGAATACAGTTACATGCGCCAACAACTCCTCTTATCCTGTTATGGGAGTTGGTAAGATCATTTTGACTATTATTAATGGTAGTTCTTTCACTTTGTCAGATGCTTTATTTGTGCCAAGATCAAGAAGAACCTGTTATCAGTTTTTGCATTAGCCAAGATTGGATTGGTTGTGAAATTTGTTGATGACAGATGTACAGTTCATGGTCTGTCAAATAGTGATGTGATTATTGCTTCTGGCATTTTATGTCGTGGGTTGTATAAGCTCATAGACTATGAAAGATCAGTAAATGATTTGGCATGTGCAGTAAATGATTCTCAGGCTATGTCAAATGCAAAGCTTTGGCATGCACGCTTTGGTCATCTGAATTTTGCTAGTTTGCTAGGCCTGCAGAAATCTAAAATGGTGTCCTCTTTGCCCAAACTTGAGGCACCTGGAAAACATGTTTGTGAAGGCTGTATTTTGGGCAAAATGCAGCGTTCGCCCTTTCCAAAGATGGTTCAGTTCGGGCTACTCAGAAATTGCAGCTTGTACATAGTGATGTCTGTGGTCCTATGCAGACAGCTTCTTTTGGGAATTATCTTTACTTCGTGACTTTCATCCATGATTTTTCCACGCATGCATGGGTATATCCATTGAAGGCAAAGTCCGAAGTGTTCATGTGCTTCAAACAGTTTTTGGTTTTGGCTGAAAATCTGTCAGCATGTAAAATGGGCACCCTTCGTTCTGATCGGGGGGGGGGGATATATGTCTTCTGATTTTAATGCATTTCTAGCTGAACGTGCAATAAAACACCAGTGTACAGTGTCATATACACCTCAACAGAATGGAGTTGCTGAATGAAAGAACAGGTCACTCATGGAGATGGTGAGGTGCATGGTCAAGAGTCAGGCTTTACCACATAGTTTCTGGCTTGAGGCTGTCATGTGTGCATCATATGTATTGAACAGGTGTCCCACTAAAGCGCCACAGTCTATCACTCCATATAAGGCTTGACATGATCAAAGCCATCTGTTGCTCATCTGCGTGTTTTTGGTTGTTTGGCATATGCATTAGTGCCTGAATAACATCGCAAAAAATTGGATGATAAAGCAGTAAAATGTATTTTTGTTGGTTAGGGTTCTGAAAGTAAAGGCTATCATCTGTATCATGCACAGACTAAACGCATTCTGGTTAGCCGTGATGTTGTTTTTGTGGAAGATGCTATTTAGCCATTGCTTTCATGTACTAAGGAGACATCTATTAGCTCCAAAGACATGTATGATACTTTGCTGCCTCTTTTTACAGGTGGATAGTCTAGTGCTGGTCCTAATGAGGCAACTTCTCAACCTTTGAAGGTTTCATGTGATGATGCAAATAATTCCATTTCTGATGCAGATGTACATGATGCACTTATTGATGAGAGAGCTGATATTGAACAGGCAAGAACTATGCCAAAATGGCTGGTGCAGACCTTGCGTGACAGCAAATTAGATGCACCTCTGTCATATCGTACTCGTTCATGCTCTCATAGTGCCTCTTTTGCATCAGATTGCTATGCTATGGCTGCATCTACTCTCTGTGATGAGAATGAGCCTGTTTCGTTTGATGAAGCACAAAATTCATAAAATTGGATGGCTACTTTGCAATCTGAATATGATGCTATAATGAAGAATGGTACTTGGTCTTTATGTGACTTGCCTCCTAGCAAGAAGGCCATTGGCACTAAGTGGGTATACAAGCTGAAGCGTAAATCGGATGGTACAGTTGACACGTATAAGGCTAGGCTTGTTGCAAAGGGTTATGCACAAGAAAGAGGCATTGATTTTGATGAGACCTTTGCACCTACATGTCGTATGACTACTGTTCGGAGCATCTGTGCACTTGCAGCTCATCATGGTTGGAATGTACATCAGTTGGACATTAAAACAACATTTCTGAATGGTGACTTGCATGAAGGAGTGTATGTTTTTCAGCCCCGTGGCTTTGTGCAAAAAGGGCACGAAAACCAAGTCTGCAAGTTAAAGAAGGCATTATATGGTTTAAAGCAAGCACCACGTGCTTGGTATGAGAAGATACATGCCTATCTGATTACACATGGTTTTGAGAATAGTCCAACTGAAAGCACCTTATATGTTAAGCATGCTAATGATGTGCTTCTGATCATTGTTGTCTATGTTGACGACATGCTGCTCACTCGTCCTATTGACAAGCATATTTCTGATTTTAAATCTTATTTGCATGCCTCATTTGAGATGTCTGATTTGGGGCATTTGCATCACTATTTGGGCATTCAATTTATGCAAGTTGATGATGGAATGGATTTGTGTCAAACGAAATATATTGACACATTATTTCAGCATTTTGGCCTTGAAGACTGTAAGCCTATTGCCACTCCTATGGAGACAGGTTTACGATTGAGTCTTCATGATGCTGGAGATGCATTTGATGCTATTCTCTATCACCACGCTGTTGGGTGCTTGATTTACTTATGCATTACTCGGCCAGATATTCAGTTTGTTGTCTCACAGATGAGTAGGTTTATGCATTGCCCAGGAGTCAAGCATTGGCAGGCAGTTAAGTGCATCTTTCGCTATTTGTGTGGTACTCGGCTACTTGGTTTGTTTTATCCCAAGGGGGGATCACTACCGCCAGATTCGCATGCTTTTTCTCAATTTGTGTGGGCTGGTTGCTATGACACTCGTGAGTCCACTAGTGGCTTTTGCTTCATGCTTGGTAGCTCTTGTATATCTTGGTTGAGCAAGAAGCAGCCTACTGTGGCCACTTCCAATTGTGAGGCTGAGTATAGGGCAACTTTCACAATGACTATTGAGTGTGTGTGGATCAGACGCCTTATGGCTGATCTGGGTGTTGGTCAGACTTCTGCTACCACCATCTTCACTGATAGTCAGAGCGCATTGGCAGTTGCAAGGAACCCTGTGTTCCATGCTCGCACTAAGCACATTGAGTGCATTATCACTATGTCGGGGAGAGGTTCTCTGTTGGGGAGATCAACTTGGCATATGTGCCCACGTAGGAGAACATTGCAGACCTTTTCATGAAGGCTCTGCCTAGGGAGAAGTTTGAAGCTTTCCGTAAAGCTTTGGGCTTACTTCCTTTTGTGGAGTGATTTCCACATAGCTTGGCACTTCCTTATACATGAGTGCCAGCTCCTTGTTCACCGCATCACTCCCAGGGGGGATTTGTTGATATATTTAGGTAGTGATGTGTGTGAACACACTAGGACCGTCAGAGCACTTTTTTCCCTCTTTAGGAGGTTTTTTCCCTCGGCTTGTATATATGCCTATTGCCCTAATGGGCTACTTATCTTTGTACATTCTCTAGTAATACATGCAGTAGTGTGTGTTGTGCTCCGAGCTTCTTCTTCTTCCTTTTGTTGTTCGTGTGCTTCCGTAGACGTCTAACTCCAACAATATTGAACCTGTGAAGTACTTTGGATATGTACTCACTTTGAGACAAGTATATGCATCTTTTACTCCTATCACGAATAATGCGCATGCCAAGAATATGTTTGGCATCCCCCAAATTCTTCATATCAAAAGTCTGACTCAACTTCCTTTTGAGAATTGACAAGTCATAGGAGGACTTCCCAGCAATGAACATATCATTGACATAAGGTATCAAGCATATCAAAGCTCACTCTTCATGGCATGCTCCCACTTGACATGATCCTCTCTCTGCATAGCCTCTTTGTATCAAGAAGGCTCACCGGCATCTGTTATCATAATAAAATCTAAACCTAGAACATATCTATTAGGTGGATGTGAGACACGTGCACAATGACTCAATGGTTGCTGAACAAGAACATGTGTAGACTGATCTAAATGGACATTCTCTTGAACATCCCTCTGTGCAGCATTTTTATGCATGCTAATCGGAGGACTAGTATCCTCAAATACCACTCTTCTCACTTCAACCTCCTTAATGGGATGTTTATGCATCTTAGACTAATTAAGAATAACATCACTACTTCTAATCACTGACCGTGTTTCAGGATCCCATAAGTGATATCCAAATTGTCCTTCTCGACCATTCCAAGAAAAATGCATTTCTTTGACTTATGGTCTAACTTTTGTCTAAGATTCTTGGGTATATGAACATATGCTTCACACCCAAAAACTCGAAGATGATCATAATATGGTGGCTTCCTTATCCATAATTCTTGTGCCACTTTCAGACCTTTGGTAGTACTAGGTGAAAGGTTAATCACATGAACTGCAGTCAATACTGCTTTTGCCCACAAACAGTGTGAGAGGTTTGCATGATGCAACATAGAGACTACTCTATCTTGAATAGTTCTATTCATCCTCTCACCTACACCATTTTGCATTGGGGTATACGGAGTTGTAAACTCTCTACGAATCCCTCTAAACTGACAGAAAAGGCCGAATTCATGTGAGGTATACTCACCCCCATTATCTGAACGTAAAGCCTTAAGCTTAGTTCCTTTTTCAGTCTCAACTGAAGCAAGCCATTTTGTGAAAGTAGGGAATACCTCATCCTTCAATTTGATAGGATATACCTAGACTTTTCTAGTAGCATCATCTATGAAAGTGACAAAGTAAAGAGAACCACCTAAGGACCTAGTGGGCATAGGACCACACACATCTGTATGAATGAGATGTAAAGGCTGAATTGAAGAGTGAATGTGCATTCTATACACATTTCTGGTTTGGTTTCCATATTGACAATGCTCACAAAATGAAAAATCAGAGAAATGTTCCTTGATTTACTTCTACTCTTATTCCGTTGACCATTCTTTTCCTTGTTCTCGCTCCTACCATGTTGCTGATTCTTTCCTTGGTAAGAATCACGAATATTATATGCATCTCAACTCTGAGTGCCAACCATAGATTTTCTACAAATCTCCTCACTCAAGAGTTCTCCACATATGTCATCATAGACGAGTTTACCACCAGGTGCACTATTGCTAATAGCTGTGCAAAACGTATCCCATGATGATGGTAGGGTGCATAACAACAATATTGCTTTCATTTCATTATCCATATCCATTTGTTGAGCCTATAACTAGGAGAATATAGCATCAAACTCATTTAGATGAGTAGCAACACTATCTGTGTCCATACGAAGGTCATATAATTTTCTCATCAGATACACTTTATTTGATGTCGTCTCTTTTTCATATGTACTGCATAACTTCTTCCAAAGCTCCTATGCACTTTCACAGTCTAATACTGTAAAGTAAACATTTGGGAAGTGGTCAAGATGATTTTGAGATATCTGAATGGCACTAAGGACAAGTGTCTATGATTAGATAGAAGGAAAGCATCCATTATTGGTTACATAGATTCTGACTATGCTGGTTGTGTAGACAATCATAAGTCTACATCAGGGTACATTTTTCATTTTGCTGGAGGTGTTATCTCTTGGAGATCTCGTCTTCAAGAATGTACAACTATTTCCACCATAGAAGTAGAGTATGTTGCAGCAAGTGAGGCATGTAAGGAAGCATTGTGATAGTCAGGGTGCCATTGCTTTGGCTAAGAATCCAGTCTATCATGCAAACGCCAGCACATTGAGGTGAGGTATCACTTCATTAGATATTGCTTAGCCACTAAGCGCATTATTCTTGAGAAGGTTCACACTCGAGATAATGCTGCAGATGCTTTGACTAAAGCTCTACCACAGGATAGCTTTCAACACTTCTGTCACTTGATGGGGGTTACTTGATTCATGATCTTACAGAGACACTTGTATACTGTGTAACATGCCCATCAGGTGGGAGGTATAGTTTGTATACTTACACTCAGGTATTCTTTATCATTCTTTATTTTTCTCCCATAGTTACTTTGGCCATATTGGCCTTTAGTGGGAGATTGTTACCGTTAGTGTCCATGTGAAAAGCCAAATGGCCACTGGACACTTCATTGTATATGTTCTTTAATAAAACATATGGTGGCCTAGTCAATCATAGACTGGAAGTTCGACTGCATTTGTAATACGTAAGAAGTCTGTCTTCGTGCTCCTTGTGTATTGTGTTTTTCCTGCATATTCTGCAGCCCTTGTGCGAAGTACTGTGTGCGGTCATAGGAGATCAGTTTTCTACTCTGAGGAGATCATCGTGAAGCTCTCAAGAAGGAGAGCACAGTGTGGTGCATCGCCATCAAATTACTGCAGGCTTGGGCCATCTTAGACAATTCACTACTCCACTTGTTTCTTCATGATCAAGGTTAAAGTGTTATGTTGGAAAGAGTATCCTGTTTGGATAAACTTGAACCAACTTCCACTTGTATCTCAGGGAATGTTCTCTCTTTGGCCACAACTTTGGGGAAAAATAGCTTCAAAATGTTTGTTAACTTTACCTCCTTTACCTAACGCTCAGCTTCGGGTTGAGAAAAGGTTTTATAGTTTCAGAGAAAAGCGAGCTTTCTCACAGGGTATGAACACTTACAAATTATCCCATAAAGCATGGTGAACACTCGGAGGGGGGTATAAGAAGAAGGCATGCATGAATAGCCTTTCAATTCTCAAAAGAGAGGGTCTCTTTCTTTGATGGGTGTGCATTGTTGTGCTTCTGCTCCGTTCACATTCCCGAGTGTGCACAGACATCTCTGCTTCCTCTCTGGCCACCTGCAATGTTGGTTTGGGGGAGCTCCTTGAGAGAGGTTCTATAAAATCTCCTCAAAGTCCTCCTTCGATGCCTTCGAGCGGATCCAATGATCAATGCCTACAAGCGGTTGAACAAGTTTTTTTGTAGGAGTTTACAAAGAGTCACCAAAGCCTTATGCGGACGCAACATCCGATGAATCTTGTTGACATATTTTGGTAGTGATGTGTGTGAACACACTAGGACCACCGAGGAAATTTTTTCCCTCTTTAGGAGGTTTTTTTCCTATGGCTTGTATATATGCCTATAACCCTAATGGGTTACTTAATTTTTGTACATTCTCTTTGTAATATATTCAATATTATGTGTTGTGCTCCAAGATTCTTCTTTTTGCTTGTGTCGTTCGTGTGCTTCCGTAGACCTCGAGCTCCAATAATTGGTATCAGAGTAGGTTTTCGCTGAGCACCATAGACACCCCTCTGATTACAATCTCAAAATCACATGAAAATTGGTAAGCATAATCAATCCAATTAGGAGTTCAAAATAACTTTACTATTGTTGGAGTTAGATGTCTGTGGAAGCACGCGAACAACATAAGGAAGAAGAAGAAGCTTGGAGCACAACACACAAGACTGAATGTATTACTAGCGAATGTACAAAGATAAGTAGCCCATTAGGGCAATAGGTGTATATACAAGCCAGGGGAAAAAAACCTCGTAGGGAAAAAAGTGCCCCAACGATCCTAGTGTGTTCACACACATCACTACCTAAATATATCAACAAATCCCCCCTGGGAGTGATGTGGTGAACAAGGAGCTGACACTCATGTATAAGGAAGTGCCAAGCTATGTGGAAATCACTCCACAAAAGGAAGTAAGCTAAAAGCTTTGAGGAAAGCTTCAAACTTCTCCCTAGGCAGAGCCTTCGTGAAAAGGTATGCAATGTTCTCCTCCGTCGGCACATATGCCAAGCTGATCTCCCAAGCAGAGAACCTCTCCCCGACATAGTGATAATGCACCTCAATGTGCTTAGTACGAGCATGGAACACAGGGTTCCTCGCAACTGCCAATGCACTCTGATTGTCAGTGAAGATGGTGGTGGCATAAGACTAGCCAACACCCAAATCAGCCATAAGGCTTCTGAGCCACACACACTCAACAGTCACTGTGAAAGCTTCCCTATACTCAGCCTCACAACTGGAAGTGGCCACAATAGGCTGCTTCTTGCTCAACCAAGATATACATGAGCTACCAAGCATGAAGCAAAAACCACTGGTGAACACATGAGTGTCATAGCAACCAACCCAATCCGAGTAAGAAAAAGCATGCAAATCTGGCAGTAGTGATCCCCCCTTGGGATAAAACAACCCAAGTAGTCGAGTACCACTCAAATAGCGAAAGATGCGCTTAACCGCCTACCAATGCTTGATTCCTAGGCAATGCATAAACCTGCTCATCTGTGAGACAACAAACTAAATATCTGGCCGAGTAATGCATAAGTAAATCAAGCATCCAACAGCCTACTGATAGAGAACAGCATCAAATGCATCTCCAGCATCATGAAGACTCAATCGTAAACCTGTCTCCATAGGAGTGGCAATAGGCTTACAGTCGTCAAGGCCAAAACGCTGCAATAATGTGTCAATATATTTCATTTCACACAAAGCCATTCCACCATCAACTTGCATAAACTGAATGCCCAAATAGTGATGCACATGCCCCAAATTTAACATCTCAAATGAGGCATGCAAATCATCCTTGAAATCAGTGCCCTTTCTGCACAAAGCCACGGGGCTGAAAAACATACACTTCTTCATGCGAGTCACCATTCAAAAATGATGTTTTAATGTCCAATTGATGTACATTCCAACCATGATGGGCTGCAAGTGCACAAATGCTCCAAAAGTAGTCATACGGCATGTAGGTGCAAAGGTCTCATCAAAATCAATGCCTCTTTCCTGCGCATAACCCTTTCCAACAAGCCTAACCTTATAAATGTCAACTGTACCATCAAGTTTACGCTTAAGCTTGTATACCCACTTAGTGACAATAGCCTTCTTGCCAGGAGGCAAGTCACATAAAGACAATGTACCATTCTTCATTATAGCATCATATTCAGATTGCATAGCAGCCATCCAATTTTCTGAATTATGTGCTTCATCAAAAGAAACAGGTTCATTCTCATCACAGAGACTGGACGCAGCCATAGCATAGAAATCTGATGCAAAGGAGGCACTATGAGAGCCTGAACGAGTACGATATGACAAAGGTGCATCTAATTTGCTATCACGCAAAGTCTGCACCAGCCATTTTGGCATAGTTTTTGTCTGCTCAATATCAGCTCTCTCATCAACAAGTGCATCATGTAAATCTGCATCAGAAATAGAATGATCTGCATCATCATATGAAACCTGCAAAGGCTGAGAAGTTGCCTCATTAGGACCAGCACTAGACTGTCCACCTATAAAAAGAGGCATCAAAGTATCATACATGTCTTTGGAGCTAACCGATGTCTCCTTAGTACATGAAAGCAATGGCTGAATAGCATCTTCCACAAAGAAAACATCACGGCTAACCAGAATGCATTTAGTCTGTGGATGATACAGATGATAGCCTTTACTTTCAGAACTGTACCCAATAAAAATACATTTTACTGCCTTATCATCCAATTTTCTGCAATGTTGTTTAGGCACTAGTGCATATGCCAAACAACCAAAAACACGCAGATGAGCAACAGATGGCTTGCGGTCATGCCAAGCCTCATATGGAGTGATAGACTGCAACGCTTTAGTGGGACACCTGTTCAGTACATATGCTGCACACATGACAACCTCAAGCCAGAAACTATGTGGTAAAGCCTGACTCTTGACCATGCACCTCGCCATCTCCATGAGTGACATGTTCTTTCGTTCAACAACTCCATTCTGTTGAGGTGTATACAGCACTGTACACTGGTGTTTTATCCCACGTTCAGCTAGAAATGCATTAAAATCAGAAGACATATATTCCCCCCCTCGATCAAAATGGAGGGTGCCCATTTTACATGCTGATAGATTTTCAGCCAAAACCAAAAACTGTTTAAAGCACATGAACACTTCGGACTTTGCTTTGAGTGGATATACCCATGTATGCTTGGAAAAATCATCAATGAAAGTCACGAAGTAAAGGTAATTTCCAAAAGAGGGTGTCTGCATAAGACCACAGACATCACTATGTATAAGCTGCAATTTCTATGTAGCCCGAACTGAACCATCTTTTGGAAAGGAGGAACGCTACATTTTGCCCAAACTACAGCCTTCACAAACATGTTTTCCAAGTGCCTCAAGTTTGGGCAAAGAGGACACCATTTCAGATTTCTGCAAGCATAGCAAACTAGCAAAATTCAGATGACCAAAGCATGCATGCCAAAGCTTTGCATCTGACATAGCCTGAGAATCATTTACTGCACATGCCAAATCATTATCAGATCTTTCATAGTCTATGAGCTTATACAGCCCACAACATAAAATGCCAGAAGCAATAATAACATCGCCATTTGACAGATCATGAACTGTACATCTGTCATCAACAAATTTCACAACCAAGCCAATCTTGGCTAATGCAGAAACTGATAACAGATTCTTCTTGATCCCTGGCATAAATAAAGCATCTGATAAGGTGAAAGAACTACCATCAGCAGTAGTCAGAATGATCTTACCAACTCCCATAACAGGATAAGAGGAGTTGTTGGTGCATGTGATAGTATTCCTTGTAGGGGCAGGCTCGAGTGAAGAGAAGAAACTGCACTGCGAGGTAATATGTTTGGTCGCCCCACTGTCAAAGTACCAAACATCTGAGTCTACTGCAGACATGCACTGCTCATGAGAAGATGGGTCAAAACTGCAAACCGTAGTAAATGCCCATTCTTCTTCCTGCACAAGATTAGCAGACTCTGTTTTTGGTTTAGAGACTTTTGCAACAACCATTCAAGCCTCTTTCTTCTTTGCCTCTTTTGCAGTCAGTTTTGGACAGTTATTTATGATATGATCATTCCCTTTACAGTACTTACAGAACAATTTCTGCTTTTCTGATTTCTTCTCATCTTTATCTTCCTTCTTCGAATATGCAGAATTAGTAGATTTTTGCTTACTAGTTGAAGAGCTCCATTTTCCTTTGCCCTTCTGACTAGCCAGGAAAGCTTGATCTGCAACTCGCATAATGGACTTGTTTTGCCTGGACTGGTCTTCTTGCAACAGAACAGAGACTAACTCCTCAAATGATAAGGCATTTGGATTTCCCTTTATCATTAACCGAAGAGTAGAAGCAAAACTCTGATATGAATCAGGAAGACCATTCAGAACGGTTTGCACAAGTGAGCTATCTGGTATAACCTCATCAACAAAAATCAATTGTTCCTTCAAGTCTTTGATCTTCGTTAGGAAACTGTCCATAGAATCACCTTCATTCATGTGCTCACTCTCCAACTGTTTTTGGAGGTAAGCAACACGAGCCTCATTCCTAGCTTGGTACAATGTGGTAAGTGTATCCCAAGCATCCTTAGCTGTTCTGCAAGAGCGAATGTGAGGAATAATGGCACGTTTGACAGACAAAGCTATCAATGCATGTGCCTGGGCATCTCTGCCATCCCAATGAATCTGGTCTGTAGTAGGTGCAGCAGAAATAGGAGCACGAATAGGAATCTGCACAATATCATCTTCGACACCATCTCCATTAGCTCCAGCACCTATATTTGCAGTACCTATAGTCACAGGTGTAACAGGACGTCTTTCAACACCCTGCACAATGTTCCACAGTCCTTTTGCAACCAATACATGTCGCATCATATAAGCCCATAATGGGTAGTTGGTACCATCCAACTTATCCTCAACAGCCAACATACGGAATACATCACTGCTTTCAGCCATGGCCGGTGACTAAAATACCTTGATGCAAAAAATTGACTGTATCTCAAAAAGTTGAACAGAACTTGCTAGACGAATTCTACTAGACCTGTAGCAGACTTCGAGACGCTTAAACTAGCGAACAAAAATTGGTATATACCTTTGGCACAGAAAGACGAAATAGCCTGCACAAGCGCTTTGATAGTGCATTCGGAGGTCGAAACGAGCTTAAATCGCGATTTTGGCACCACATAGCGAAGCTGTTTTGATCTCTGAAACACCCTGAGTATGCGCACCAAATTTCGTACAATTCTGAGTCTGCAAACGGAGGAGTGTCGATGGCGCCCTAGATGAAGCGACGACTTGCTGTGATACCAATTGTTGGAGTTAGATGTCTGCGGAAGCATGCGAACATCACAAGGAAGAAGAAGAAGCTTGGAGCATAACACACAAGACTGAATGTATTACTAGAGAATGTACAAAGATAAGTAGCCCATTAGGGCAATAGGTGTATATAAAAGCCTGGGGAAAAAAACCTCCTAAGGAGGGAAAAAAGTGTCCCGACGGTCCTAGTGTGTTCACACACATCACTACCTAAATATATCAACAACTATGTGGTGTCAAAATCGTGATATGATCTCGTTTCGACCTTCAAATGCACTATCATACTGCATGTGTAGGTAATTTTGTATTTTTTGTGTCCAACATAATATATGGGTTTCAGTTCGCCAATATAAGTGCCTCAAAGTCTGCTACAACTTCAGAAGTCACTCTTTGAGATACAATCATTTTTTTGCATCAGGGTATTTTAGTCAGTGGCCATGGCTGAAAGCAATGATGTATTCCGTATGTTGGTTGTTCAGGATAAGTTGGATGGTACCAATTACCCATTATGGGCATATATGATGCATCACGTATTGGTTGCAAAAGGACTATGGAATATTCTACAAGGTGTTGAAAAACTTCCTACTACAACTACAAATACAATTATTGAAGGTGATGCAGATGGCATTGAAGATGGTGTTCTTCAAGTTCCTATTTGTGTTGTAGTTCATGCTGCACCTATTACAAAGAAACTTTGTTGGGATGGTAGAGATGCTCAAGCACATGGATTGATAATCTTGTCTGTCAAATGTGCCATTATTCCTCACATTCACTCCTGTAAAACAACAAAGGATGCTTGGGATACACTTACCACTTCATACCACGCAAGGAATGAGGCTCGTATTGCTTACCTCTGAAAACAATTGGAGAGTGAGCACATGAATGAAGGAGATTCCATGGAAAGTTTTTTGACAAAGATCAAAGGTTTGAAGGAGGAGTTGGTTTATGCTGATGAAGTCTTGCCAGATAGTTCACTTGTGCAGACTGTTCTGAATGGTCTTCCAAATTCATATTAGAGTTTTACTCCTACTCTTTGATTGATGATTTAAGGCAATCCAAATGCCTTAACATTTGAGGAGTTAGTCTCTCTTCTGTTATAAGAATATCAATCTAGGCAAAACAATTCCATTATGTGTGTTGCAGATCAAGCTTTCTTGTCTAGTGAGAAGGGCAAAGGTAAATGGAGCTCATCTACTAGTAAGCAAAAACCTTCCAATTCTACACAATCAAAGAAGGATAACAAAGACGAGAAGAAAACAAAAAAGCAAAAATTGTTTTGCAAATAATGTAAAGGAAATGATCATGTCATAAAGAGTTGTCTAAAATTGGTTGCAAAAGAGGCAAAGAAAAAAGAGGTTTGAATGGTTGTTGTAGAGGCCTCTACACCTAGATCATAGTCTGCAAATCTTGTGCAAAATGAAGAATGGGCATTTACTACTGATTGCAGTTATGACCCATCTTCTCATAAACAACATATGTCTATAGTAGACTTAGATGTTTGGTACTTTTATAGTGTGTCAGAAATGCATTTGATGTTGTTCTCTATCAGTAGGTTGTTGGATGCTTGATTTACTTATGCATTACTTGACCACATATTTAGTTTGCTATCTCACAGATGAGTAGGATTATGCATTACCTAGGTGTCAACCATTGGCAGGTGGTGAAGCACATCTTTGCTACTTGAGTGGTACCTTGCTACTTGGATTGTTTTGTCCCAAGGGGGGATCTCGACCGCTAAATTTACATGCTTTTTTTTAATTTTGATTGGGCTGATAGCTTTGACACTCTTGTGTCCACCAGTGGTTTTTGCTTCATGCTTGATAGCTCATGCATACCTTGGTTGAGCAAGAAGTAGCCTACTATAGCCACTTCTAGTTGTGAGGCTAAGTATAGGAAAGCTTTCATAGTGATTATTGTATGTTGGCTCACATGCCTTATGGCTGATTTGGGTGTTGGTTAGTCTTTTGCCACCACCATCTTTACTAACATTCAAAGTCCATTGGTAGTTTTGAGGAACCGTTTGTTCCATGCTCACACTCAGCACATTGGGGTGCACTATTGTTATGTCAGGGCGAGGTTCTCTATGGGAGAGATCAGTTTAGCATGTGTGTCCACACAAGAGAACTATGTAGACCTTTTCACAAAGGCTCTACCTATGGAGAAGTTTGAAGATTTCAGCAAAGTTTTGGGCTTACATCCTTTTGTGGATCGATACCACATAGCTTGTCAGTTCCTTATACATGAGTGCCACCTCCTTGTTCATCGCATCACTTTCGGGGGGGATTCATTGATATATTTTGGTAGTGATGTGAGTGAACACACTAGGACTGCTTATCACTTTTTTCCCTCTTTAGGAGGTTTTTTCCCCTACTTGTATATACGCCTATAACCCTAATGGGTTACTTATCTTTGTAATACATTCAATATTGTGTGTTGTGCTGAAAGCTTCTTCTTCTTTCTTGTGTTGTTTCTGTGCTTCCACATACCTCAAACTCAACAAATGATTGTAGCACATGAGCACTGTTCCCAAAGCAAATATTTAGCATAGAACTTTGAATTTCTCAGAGAGATATGTTGCACAAAGATCAAGAAGTACCAAAGCACTTGTAAATGAAAAGAAGGAAAATCTGATTACCACTATTGTGAAGCTTCCTTCCTAAAGTATAATATATAGCAAGAGAGTGAGTGAGTACATGTCCACCCATCCAACTCCACCCACATTTACACCAAAGTTCTAAGGGGTGCATGACTTGAAATTCTTCCATGTGTCTTTCCAAGTTTCCTTCATGTGGACACTTTCCGAGGTAAATCACATGGGTTCTATTTCAATGGAAGCCTTCCCTTCATGTATGAGTCAAGGTGTCACTTGGGAGAAGCTTCTCCCAAGTCTAAGGTTCTCTTACCTTAGGATAATTATTCCTAAGGGTAAAACCCTTCAATTGAGACTTCACAAATAAATTGTTTAGGAAACAAGCCAATCATAAATTCTTTTCAACAAAAATTAGATATCTTTGGCACATCATTTATAAAAAAGGAATTTAAGTAGATCTTGAAAAGTTCTAAGTTATTCTCAATTGGCCTCACCTTAAAACCATTATGAAACTTCAAAGTTTTTTAGGGTTAGTAGGATACTGTAGAAAGTTTGTACCAAACTTTGCAAAATTCTCGATCCCTTAATTTAAAAAGTTAAAGGGAAAACCTAAAGGCCTTAAGTGGGAGAAATAAGAGAAAGTATGGAACGACTTAAGAAAGCCTTAGGTTTGGTCCCAATTCTACAAATAGTAGATCCAAATGAACCTTTGTAGTTGAAACATATGCTAGTGATCTAGCAAGAAGGGTTGTATTGAATTAGAATGGTCGACTGATTGGTTTTGAAAGTCAAAAGCTAAACTCAACTCAAAGAAATCTACCATGAAAAAGAGCTTTATGCCATTGTGCATGCTATAAAAAAGTGGAGACACTACTTGTTTCGCACCAAGATAACTATAGTTTTTTTATCAATCAATTATTAAATGGTTTGCAAACCAATCTCAACTATCAGCTAGAAAAGCTAGATGGGACAAGATACTTCAAGAATTTGACTATGAACTTAGATGTAGAAAAGAAAAATTCAATGTAGTGGTAGATGCATTAAGCATAATACCAATGTTGAATTCTTTGAGTTTCATACAAATTTCTAATGACTTAGTAACATTAATGAAACACAAATATCAGGAAGATAGAAGCTTTAAAGAAGCTTGGAAGAAGGTTTTGACTCGAGATATAAACTTATCAACTGAAGACAAGTTTAAACATTATAGTATTGAAGATGAATATCTGTTATACAAGGGAAAACTATGTGTCCTTTGTGACGAAGAACTTAGAAGAAGAGTTTTGTTTGAATTTCATGATGCGTCGAGTTTCGGAGATCCTGGAATCAACAAAACTAATGATTTGGTCAAAATACAATTTTACTGGCCAAGTGTACATAAAGATGTACATGATTCTGTACTTAGATGTACAAAATGCCAAGTAAATAAAGTCGAAAAATTAAGATAGGAGGGATAGTACACCCTTTGGAAATTCCCAATGGAAAATAAAAAAGCATTTCCATGGACTTTATTAGGGGCTTGCCTCAAAGCCAAAGAGGCCATGATGCAGTTTGGATTAGACTTGATCGATCGATCAAACATATTACCTTGCAATGCAACTCCTTCACTTCACTTGAGCCTGCCCCTACAAGGAATATTGTCACATGTGCCAACAACTCCTCTTATCTTGTCATGGGAGTTGATAAGACTATTCTAACTACTATTGATGGTAGTTCATTTACATTGTTGGATGCTATTTTTGTGATAGGGATCAAGAAAATCTGTTATTAGTTTTAGCATTAGCCAAGATCAGCTTGGTTGTGAAATTTTTGGATCACAGATGTACAATTCATGATCTGTCAAATGGAGATGTCATTATTGCTTCTGCCATTTTATGTCATGGGTTGTATAAGCTCATAGATTATGCAAAATCTATAAATGATTCAACATGTGCAGTTCAAAATTCTGAGGCTATGTTAGATGCAAAGCTTTGGCATGCATGCTTTGATCATTTGAATTTTGCTAGTTTGCTACGCCTGCAAAAATATGAAATGGTGTTCCTCTCTACCCAAACTTGAGGCACTTGGTAAACATCTCTATGAAGGCTATATTCTGCAAATTGTTACATGGATGCACAAATTGAGCACAGTTAAGGGAAAAATAGTGCAAGAGTATGAGGTATATTGCGAATGCTATATGTAAAATGCTCCATGAATTAGAAGCTTCACATCATGTGTTCTTGTTGTGAAGCTTCCTTCCTAAAGTATAATATCCACCAAGAGAGTGAGTAAGTGAGTACGTATCCACCCATCCAAATCCACCCAATATTTATACCAAAGGTCCAAGAAGTCCATGTCTTGAGATTCTTCCATGTGTCCTTCATGTGGATGCTTTCCAAGGTAAATCACATGGCTTCTATTTCAATCGAAGCCTTCCCTTCACATACGAGTCAAGGTGTCACTCGGGAGAAGCTACTCCCAAGTCTAAGCTTCTCTTACCTTAGGATAAATATTCCTAAGGTTAAAAACCCTTCAATTGTGACTTTAATTGAATAAATTGACAAGGGTTAAAACCAAGAACATAATCTCCTATTTCAAAGGTCTAACCCATTTAAATAAACCAAGGGTTTCCAAGGATAAATACAAATATCAAAGGGTCTAACCCAAGGGTTATACAACATTCTTCACCCCTTTAACATTTTTGTCCTAAAAAATGTGCTTTGTTATAATATGTGGAGTATTCCCCGTGCATATGATCTAACTCGCTGATCATGGACTCACTCTCAAAAGATTTTGCATCATTCCTAACTTGAAGTTGGAAAAGAGGGAAATCTTTTGTTATGGAACTTACTCATTCCCAAGTGGCACTTTATTTTTTCTCATCCCTCTATTTAATTAAGCACTCTTTATATAAATGATTCCTAGTCTTTTTATCTTGAGTGTGTAGTATATTTTTTGGGTCATGACGGATGAATTGGTTGAAATATTGAATCTAAAGATACAAGATTGTCTTGTTCAACCAACTTTCTTTTTAGTCTACTTACATGAAAAATGGGTGAATTAAACCATAATATGGTAGTTCTAACTCATAAGCCAAAGTCCCTATCCCTTTGAGAACCTTGAAAGGGCCACAAAACCTTGGAAAGAGTTTAGGACATGGTTCTAATTTCAATGTTTCAGATTTCTTGGGAACCTTTAAATAGACTTGTTTACCAACTTGAAAAGAAATATCTTGCCTTTGTGGGTCACTAAATGATTTAGCTCTATCATGGGCTTTCCTCAAGTTTTCCTTAGCTATTTTCAGCTTAAAGTTCATGTGTTCCAAGAAATCTTTAGCTACTTGGAGTTTTTCATTTTGTAGTCCAACTAGATACAGTGCTCTTGCTAGAACCTGAACATTAACATGAAGCACCTATACTCAGTTGTAGAATGATTCGCACTATTGTAAACAAATTCGACTAATGGCAAATAGTCCTCCCAACCAATTTGGGTTGAAGATACGTAGCTTGTAACATATATTCAAGTATTCGATTAACCCTTTTAGTTTGACAATCCATATGGGGATGTTATGCAGTACTCATGTTTAGCTTGGTCTCCAATCTACTTAACATAGCTCTCCAAAAATGCCTAGTAAACTTTCTATCTCTATCAAACACTATGTCTTGAGACATCCCATAGAGTTGGTAGAGATGTTTTTATAAACATTTTAACTAATTCTTGAGTTTTAACTGTTGTTCGAGTAGGTATGGCATGATCCATTTTGGTCAATCGATCAACTATGATCCAAACTGCATCATGAACTCTTTGGCTTTGAGGCAAGCCCCTAATAAAGTCCATGGAACTACTTTTTGATTTTCCATTGGGAATTTCCAAAGGGTGTAACATCCCCCCTATCTTAATTTTTTGACTTTATTTACTTGGCATTTTGTACATCTATGTACATCCTTATGTACATCTTTATGTACACTTGGCATATGTTTCAACTACAAAAGGTTCATTTGGATCTACTATTTGTAGAATTGGGACTGAAGCTAAGGCTTTCTTAAGTCATTCCATTCCTTCTCTTATTTCTCCCACTTAAGGCCTTTAGGTTTTCCCTTTAACTTTTTAAATTAAGGGATTGAGATTTTTGCAAAGTTTGGTAAAAACTTTCTATAGTATCCTACTTACCCTTAAAAACTTTGAAGTTTCATAATGGTTTTAAGGTGAGGCTAGTTGAGAATAACTTAGACCTTTTCAAGATCTACTTGAGTTCCTTTTTTATATATAATGTGCCAAAGATATCTAATTTTTGTTGAACTCAGTCCTTTCATATATCAAAGGGAAATATGGTTATCACAAAAGGAAGCAAAGTTGGCTCACTTTATCCTTTATTTCTATCACAGAAAGAACACTTGTTAGCTGTTACTGAACAACCTATGGCTTGTATTTGGCATGGTCCTTTGGGCCATATATCTCGTAGTGGAATGGAAAATCTTTCTCATTCTGGCTACTTACCTGTGTTAACTTTCTTTGATTTTTCATTTTGTGAGCATCGTCAATATGGAAAGCAAACCAAAAATGTGCATAGAACGCACATTGACTCTTCAATTTAGCCTTTAGATCTCATTCATACAGATGTGTGTGATCCTATGCCCACTAGATCCTTAGGTGGTTCCCTTTATACTTTGTCACTTTCATAGATGATGCTACTAGAAAAGTCTGGGTATATCCTATCAAATTGAAGGATGAGGTATTCCCTACTTTCAAAAACTGGCTTGCTTCAGTTGAAACTGAAAAAGGAACCAAGCTTAAGGCATTACGTTCAGATAATGGGGGTGAGTATACCTCACATGAATTTAGTCTTTTCTATCATTCTAGAGGGATTCGTAGAGAGTTACCAGCTCCTTATACCCCAGTATAGAATGGTGTAGCTGAAAGGATGAATAGAACTATTCAAGATAAAGTATTTTCTATGTTGCATCATGCAAACCTCTCACAAGGCTTTTGGGCAAAAGTAGTATTGACTGCAGTTCATGTGATTAACCATTGACCTAGTACTGCCAAAGGTTTGAAAGTGGCACAAGAGTTATGGATAGGTAAGTCACCATATTATGATCATCTTCAATTTTTGGGTGTGAAGCATATGTTCATATACCCAAGAGTCTTAGACAAAAGTTGGACCATAAGTCAAAGAAATGCATTTTTCTTGGATATGGTCGAGAAGGACAATTTGGATATCGCTTATCGGATCCTGAAACAAGATCAATTATCAAAAGTGGTGATGCCATTTTCAATGAGTCTAAGATGCATAAATAGCCCATTAAGGAGGTTGAAGTGAGAAGGTGGTGTTTGAAGATACTAGTCCTCCAGTTAGCATGCATAAAAATGCTGCACATAGGGATGTTCAAGAGAATGTCCAATCAGATTAGTTTGCACATGTTCCTATTCAACAACCATTGAGACACTCTACATGTGTCTCACATCCACTGATAGATATGTTCTAGGTTTAGATTTTGTTATGCTAATAGATGCAGGTTGATCCTTCTTGCTACAAAGAGGCTATGGAGATAGAGGATCATGTCAAGTGGGAGCTTGCCATCAAGAGTAAGTTGGCTTCTATTCACAAGAATGGTACTTGGGATTTAGTACCTTTGTTAAAGGGAAGGAAAGCTTTACCATGTAAATGGGTATATAAGTTGAAATTCACATTAGATAGTGCTTCTCCAAAGTATAAAGCACGACTTGTTGCAAAGGGTTTTAAGCAATAACGTGGTGTTGATTTCGAGGAAATCTTCTCTCTAGTGGTCAAGATGACTATCCTGCACATGTTGCTTGGATTCGTTGCAATGGAGGACTTAGAGCTAGTCCGAATGGATCTGAAAACTGATTTCTTGCATGGAGATCTTATAGATGAGATCTATATGGAACAACCAGAGGGTTATGTAGTTCCTGGCAAGGAAAGTCTAGTTTGTAAGCTTAAGAAGAGCTTGTATGGACTTAAAGAGACTTTATGTCGATGATATGTTGATTGCTGGAAAGTCCTCTTATGACTTGTCAATTCTGAAAAAGAAGTTGAGTTAGACATTTGATATGAAGGATTTGGGGGATGCCAAACATATTCTTGGCATGCGCATTACTCGTAATAGGAGTAAAAGATGCATATACTTGTCTCAAAGTGAGTACATATACAAAGTACTTCACAGGTTCAATATGCAAGGTGGAAAGGCATTGAGTACACCTTTACCCACATATGTGAAATTGAGCAAGGATGATTGCCCCAAATCAGATGAGGAAAAGGAATTCATAAACAAAATTTCCTATCAATCTGTTGTTGGTAGTCTCATGTATCCTATCGTAGCTATGAAACCAGACATTGCATTTGGAGTGGGAGTTGTGAGCAGATATATGTCTAATCCTTGCAAGAAACATTGGGAAGCGGTCAATATGATTTTGAGATATCTGAGTGGCACTAAGGAAAAGTGTCTATGCTTAGGTAGAGGGAAAGCATCCATTATTGGGTACACAGATTCTAACTATGCTGGTTGTGTAGACAATAGTAAATCTACATTAGGGTATATTTTTCATTTTGGTGGAGGTGCTATCTCTTGGAGATCTCGTCTTCAAGAATGTACAACCATTTCCACCATAGAAGCAGAGTATGTTACAACAAGTGAGGCATGTAAGGAAGCATTGTGGCTTTCTAGTCTTGCTTGTGATATGGGTGTACCTCAGTATGTACCTCGTTTGCTCAGTGACAGTTAGAGTGCCATCGCTTTGGCTAAGAATCTGGTCTATCATGCAAAGACCAAGCACATTGAGGTGAGGTATCACTTCATTAGAGATTACTTAGCCATTGACCGCATTATTCGTGAGAATATTCACACTCAAGATAACGCTGCAGATGCTTTGACTAAAGCTCTACCACATGATAGCTCTCGACACTAGAATATTTCAGTGCTCCGCTTCCCAAACCCGATTTTTACCATTGCTTTTATTTGGTCACCACGTCGCAACACCCTGTCAAGGAGTTACTAGGCACATTCACCTTGCCATCATTAGTTGCAGATCCACCATTCAAGAAGTTCTACCTATCGCCAGATCTCATTAGGGCAACATTGAAAATCCATGGTATACACACACCAATGGAATGGGAAAGGCTTATACCGAAACCAATGAAGAAAGGAGATGTTCTCAAATGGGTTGACATTTCAACTGTAACATCAGAGTTGTCGAAGCCGTTACAAATTTGCATGCAATACTTTGCCTTCCCGACACAAGATCATTTTACACTACCTCAAAAACACATTTGGTTTGGATTATATTTGGCAAATACAGGTGCCCAAACAATTGATCTTGCCAGTCGTATTCAAGAGAAATTGTTTTTGGCGCAAAAAGGTGTTGAGATATCAAGCTGAACATGTGATGATCTAGGATGACACGTATCACTTTTTCATTTCTCTGACATGTATAGTGGTCACGCCAGTATATGTCAGGGATACTTCATTGAGCTTTATTAGATTTATCTACCGAGAGTCATGGCACATTTGTTTTCTTGCCAGCTCACTCATTTGTGGACATTTAAATTTTCCTTATTGTTGTAGAGCAAAGAGGCACGAGAAAAGAGAGCCCCAAAATTTTCAAATGAATGGGCATATTTTTCTTCTTCAAAGTCTTAGGAAATTCCCTCAAGCCATGTAAATGCACTAGAGGAGTCCTCTAGATGCATAATCCCAACTCATTGTAATATATTCCTTGTAAATTAGTAGGAAATTCACTTTTTAGTAATAAAGTGCCGGTCTCTTGTGTGAAAGGAACAAATTTAGGGCACATGTATATAGATCACTTTGTGACTCTTTGTAGAGACTTTTTGCCATTGTGAAGAAGGAGAGCTCATGATTTTTGAATTTGCTTCTTTCTTGCAGATTTTCATCTTCTCTTTGATCTTCTATGTGTGCGTAATGCTTGGAATGTGTGTGTAGGGCTGTTGTCTACCCCTCCCCACTGTTTTTGAGCTAGTGTAGTGTGTGTGTGAGCTAGTAGGAGTTATGGAGTGAGTGTGTGTTTCCCGCCATTCACTACTTTGGTCATTAATTGAAGTACGGTTGTCAAAATCGAGTGAGACCACCTCCAATAGAAGTGTCTCGTTGAGAGCTTTGAAAGGAACCTGCTATTGGCCATATTCGAAGTTCGGAGCTTGGAGAAATCCTCGATTTAGTGAAAATTGCTGTAAGTGGTATCGTGACAAACACTTTTAGTATTTCAGAGAGTTAGAGAGGTCGATTAGTCTTTTCTCATGCATGTAAGCTGAAACACTTCATTTCCCATCACGTGTGCACATGTCCTCATACACTTGGCTAGGTCGTTTCATCGGATTGACAAATAAGCATGTGTCAATTCTCCACTATACACACTTGTGTGGCAAATGAGATTCAATCTCTTTGGCACAAGTCCTTAAGTCTTATTGAATTAGTTACACACATTTTTGGCACCGTTGCCGGGGAACACTCAGCCAAGGTGCCTTCGTGATGGTTATATCTCGAGAGTGATGAAATCGTACTTCTAGAAGTGAACTCGTTCAGTGGCAAGTAATCCACCACTTCAGCACTTGTTACTTCACATCCCGGAGGTGTGTGTAATGGGTTTTTAGGTTTAGGGTTAGTAGGAAGGGAGAGAAGGAAGAGTTAGGGTTAGGTTAGGAGAAGAGGAGTGAAGTGGGAGTAAGTCAAGATCACCAAGAAAAATCCCAAAAAATTTGTCAAAGTAGAGTAGTTAAGTTCAGTCTCCAAAAAAGTATAAAAACAAAAAATTTTAGATAATTTCTCAATTGTTCAGAGAGCAGTATCGTTAGAGCACATCGATCGGTATCGTGGGTGCGGTATCATGCTTTCCAAGCTATCAAAGCTAGGTAGTGAGCTCAAGACTCAAGCAAGGCATCAAAGAGGTAAGATTCCATAAGATTTCATTGGCAAAAACACACTAGGAGTGCACAAAAACATCATCACTTGCGCATCTCGTATCGCAGGGTGGGACAGAGTGTTTTTTGAACTTCTTGGAGTAAGACAGTAGGCTAGGAGTGAAGAGGGGTGAGAGAAGAGCAAGGGGAAGCAAAAATTTTTGATTTTTGAGGTACTTTGGCTTGAGTATCGCGATCAGTTGAGTTTCTGGTATCGCAATACCACAAATTCCCTTGTATCGCAATACTCATCGAAGTATCGTATCGTCGATTACCAGCCTTGGTATCACGATACCACTTGTGGTATCGTATCGCCTGGTTGGTATCGCGATCGCACTTTAACAAAGTGGTATCATATCGCGGTCCACTTTTGGTATCGTATCGTGTCTTGTCCCAGTATTGTATCGCGATACCATACTCATATCGTATCTCGCAGGTCGGTGGTATCATATCGCCACCTGCAATAGTATCGTATCGTGCAACCCTCAAGTATTGTATCGTCTCTCAATCCGGTGTCGTATCGTGATACCATTTTGGTATCGTATCACCACCTGCTGTGATATCGTATCATGTGAGAAGGTTAGTATCATATCGTGCTTAGTGGCAGTATCGTATCGTGCAATACTCATGTATCGTATCGAGCAAATTCCAGTATTGTATCGTGCCCTTTTTGGTATCGTATCGTCCAAAAAGTGGTATCATATCATCCCAGTCTTAGTATCGTATCACCAGAGTTTCTAGAATTGTATCGGCCAGCGCATAGGTATCGTATCGCGACTGAATAGTGGTATCGTATCGTCCACTCTGGAAGTATCCTATCGACAGAAAAACCAGTATCGTATTGCCTTCAGAGTTAGTATTGTATCGGCCAATTTTTTGGTATCGTGTCGTGACTGGACTTGGTATCGTATCATCTACTCTGGTGGTATCGTATCGCCAGGGAAGTCGGTATCATATCGTGCCCAACAGCGGTATCGTATCACCTGTGGCTATAATATCGTATTGCCTAGTCTTCAGGTATTGTATCGTGGACTGCTTGGTATCGCCTAGAGCAGTATCACCTAAAGTGGTATCGCCCAGAGCATTTGAAGCACTTTCAGAGACTAATTTGAGGCTTTTGAGGAGCCACTTTTAGAGACCTAGAGAGTCCCAGGAGGGTGAATGAACTTGAGATCAGGTAGAGTGCTAAGTAGCCAGAGAAGTGTCATATCTTGTGTTGGAAGTGCCGCTCAGGTCAGTCACCGCACTGTTTATTCAGACACCTCTAGTGACTCAGAGGAGGAGATACCCATGGCTTCAGAAGACATGCAGGGCCCCACTCCCGGTAGAAACTTCATGACCACTGTGGAAGGAGAGTACCGCACTTCCTTACAGTATGTTTCTACTAATGCCCATGAGATTCCCATCTACCTGGATGGCTTAAACAGATCTGTGGCTAGGATAGTGACTTCCATGGATGCACCCTGATTTGATCAATGAGAGAGGAGAGCTAGTGGGATAGGAAAACTCAGGGAGACCAAACCCCGAGGAGTTCGTGACGACTCCTAAAGGCAAGTCCCAGGTGACACGAGTCTTGAGAGGAGACTTGATACCTCAAGACGACTACCTATTGGAAGTCTATTTGATCCATGGTTTGGACTTGTTGCTTCAAACTGACTCACCTGCCCCAGGAAGAGAAGAAAGTCCGATGACATTTTATGAGCTAAAGGATCTCAAAGACGAGAAAAATCAAAGAAGGTACTGGTTGGTAGATGCCATAGATAGGGCTCAACTGAAATACATGGAATTGCCTATATTCCCTCAGCGAGAGCAGGAAACCACCTCTCAGAACGCCTTTGGAACCTAACAAGAGGCAGAGCACACCATGTTGGCACAAACTAGCCAATGGAGTGTTCCAAACCGAACTCATGTACAATTCTCTACTCCAGGAGTGCAACCACACAATCAGACCCACCCTGGAGTAGGTAATCAATACCGACCACCAGTAAGACCACGACCACCAATAGGAGTGCAACCAAGAATACCCCCAGTTAGACCAGCGGTTCCTGCCTTCCCTGTAATGCCTAGACTGCCAGAAGCAATGAGAAGATTGAGACTGATTCAGGTCGTCAAATGTGTGAGAAATCATTATGACGGATTGGGAGAACCTTATGATCACATTGCTAAATTTAAACAAGTTCTAAGAGCAGAACAAGTAGACTACTTCTTCGTGCAGTATGAGTCCTTCGGACTCACCCTCACAGGAACGGCTCTGACTTTGTTCCAACCATTAGACCCCAACCAATTTGGAAATATGGAGCAATTTTTTCAAGAATTCATTGGGGAATTCACTAAGAGAGGGATTAAACACAATTCTGCATCTTTAATCCATAACTTTAAATAGAACCCTAATGAAACTGTGAAAACGGCCGCCCGAAGATTCAACCAGTATGTTGATAGATGTCCAGATGCAGAGAGACCCACTCAGCAAAAAATGATATCATTATTTTTGGATGGACTAATGAATGGAACCCTAAGAATGCTAATTTACATAAAGAGATTACAAACCCTGAGTGAGTGTCTTCAGGAGTGTATTGACCTAGAAGACAATCTAGCTGAAGATCTCAAGAGCACGCCCAACCCCACTAAATTAGAAGACTCTAGGAGTACTATCACATCCAACTCCAGTAATGTGGAGGAATTAGCGGAGCTGGTGGCAAAGAAATTGGGAGTCCAAGGACAGAGAAATTACCAACACCTAGCCTTTAGAGTGCCCATGTTACGAAGATGTAGTCTATGTGGAGGAGATCACCCCACGCACATGTGTGTATGAGGAGGAACTGGTGTACCTCAGACATATCCTTACAACAAACAACCCCAACAAGGAACTGCCTTGTATTGCCACATAGAACAAAAATACACCAACCACACCACGGAAAACTACCCATTCAATAGGCAGGCATGACCTCTCCAACCGCCTCAGTATCGACCATATGGATATCCACCTAGAGAGCCAGGTAGAGATATGCCTAGATACAATTCCTACCCCACACCAACAGGAGCTCCCATGCCATGTGAACCAGCACAATTTGGAAACCCTCAACCGGTGCTAGGACCACAACCTCCACATCCTCAGCATGTGGTACCTGTAAAGTATGCCCAGCCAGAAGAAAACTTGGAAAGAGCCATAGTGCCAGCCTCAACGATGACCAGTGTAGAATCAACAAACCCTGGATATGAGTTGCCCCCAAGAGATTACTATCCCTATGAAGCCAACATGTTAGAGTATGAACCAACATATGATTCGGCATACTATGGATATGAAGGCTATGATCATGCTTATGGAACGGAGATAGCAACTTTAATGTATACCGTGCCTAAAGCACAACCCATTACACCACCCATTAGACCACTTGTGCCGAGAGGACCATGTTATAGATGCGGAGGAAACCATTTTATTAGAGAATGTCCTCGGCCCTACAACCCACCACCCCCTAGGACTTGGGAAGGATATTGCAATGATTGCGGGAAGGAACATCTTTTCAGAGATTGCCCAAAGAATCCCACCAAACTCCAAGACACTGCACCTCTTAATGTAATTGAAGTGATAGAAGCACCTAGAGGTGATAAGGAATACACCGTGCCCTTAAAGGCCATTACACGAGCTCAAACAAAAGAACAAAAAGGAAAACAACCAGAACAGGAACAAGAGAACAATAGAACAGTAAATCCCAAAACTCAAATAGTAGAAGATTGTGAAGACCCACGTGAGAGTACCTAGAACAAAAAAGCACAAAAATGGATGGAAAGAAGAGAGAAACTCAAAGATAAATGGATGAAAAATAAGAGTCAAGACAATAAGAAACAAACCAGAAGCAGTAAAGAGCATAAAGAACCAGAGATTCTGGAGGAAGCTCCCAATCCACCGCTTACACGAGAAGCAAAGAAACGAGGTTCAATTCTAACTGACCCAAAATTGGATGATTTGAACATGTGGTTAAAAGCGTACCAAGCTAGAATCAAGACTGGACCGACTGTGGAACAACACGAAAGACTTTATCCACAGGGAGAATTAGAAAAAGAGAGGCTTGTGATATGTAGAAAACTTATAGAGGTAGCACAAGCACTTCCCCCCCTACTTCCTCCACCCCGTCCACTCATGGGGTTCGTCCTCGCTCTACCACCTACTCCCCCGACACAGCACTTGCTAGCCCCCATGTGGACCAGATAGCCCCACCATCCCTTCAACACGCATCCTTACCACCTTCCCCTCCTCTTTCCGTCGACTCCGCATCCGCACCGCACTCCCATTCCCCCCTGCATCAGTCTCCACCTCGTGCCCCCAGCGCCATTTCCTCACCACACGCGACCCCACATCCTCCACATGATGACATCCCACCACCTTCAGTGGACCCCCCCTTCCTAGACTTACTCCAGGATGCGAGCACCGTGGCCCTAGATGGAGCAGATGCCGCACACCTATCACTCGATTCGGTAACAGGGATGACTGCATTACATCGCCAGTATGTCTCTCTGATCGAGCGCATGCATGCTTCGGCTACTGCACAATGGCAGTCTTCTCTGGCCGCTACGAGGTCACTTCAACAAGAGAGGGACACGTTTTGGGCTGAGGCTGATTCTACGATTTGAGCTCTTTTGGAGATCTGGCAGCGAGCGTCTTTGGGCATCTACGAGAGCCCTGCTTGTCAGCTGGTACGACGAGAGTGCGACCATCTGCGCCGTTATCGGAGCATGGTTGCTGCTTGTACAGAGCAGGCGGCTACCATCCTCCCATTATCCTCGGACCCGCCTCCCCATCCTAGAGATGCTCCCCCTGCGCAGGGTTCTCATTCAACACCAGGACACCAGCCCGACCTCGACCACTAGTGGCCGTTTCTACTGCCTATGTCACCGCTTCTCGTCCCTTTTTGATTGCTCTGCCTCATGTTTCTCTTCGAGGCTATATCTCCTCGCAGTCATCTAGTTAGACATCCTGTTTTTCCTTTACCTTTCTTACGTTTAGTGGCTCTTTCCTATACTTCAGGCCATTTCCATGGCACTTTCATGTATTTCAGACCTTTTCACGACTATTGTTGTATCTAATTTTGCTATATATATATTGTTGCTCTAGCACAATGGTAAGTACCACGTTAAGAAGCTTCACCTCCTTAATTGTCAATCCGCGGAAGAGATAGGAGTGATATGAAGATCGTGAATGTGAGATGAAGTGAGAGTGAAGGTGAGAAGCATAGAAATGCACACACACATACACACACACTACGAAGAGACAAGCAAGACACAATGGAAGGTGGGAAATTAGCTCTATTACTCAAGAACACTATTACAAGCTCAAAAGAACTCTAAGCTCACACTAGCCAACACTAACCAACCTCAAAAATGAGCTCTCTAGCTCTTTTTATAGTTTCTAGACTAGTTTTGACCGGTTTCACATCTAGTGACCGGCATAGTTAAAAATTAGGTCCTAGATGCTATTTGGAAGGGTAAACGATGTCTAAAAATAACGAAAATTGATACGCTTGTTCTACCTAAGCTCCTCAAGCTCGAGGACTCCTCGGCTTGCACAAAATGGAGCTATGGATTACAAAATGGGGTTTTCTATGTTACATATGTTACAATAGTGATAAAAATCACTGTTGGAGGTTTTTGAAAAGTATTTTTAGAACATGATTCTTTGAAAAAAGATTCCACTGGCTCACTGCTCCATTGTTACATGCTTCCGCGTCATCTGTGCCTCTGGCTGCTTCCAACACCCCCCTCCCTCTCGCTTCTGTCGTCCCTGACAGAACCTTGTTGTGGGGTCTGCCGGATATAGTTCTGTAGGAGGTCTTGAGCAAGGGTGTGCTCGGAGATACGAATGCCTCGGGCCAGATCTGCCTCGAGTTTCTCCCAGTCGATTGGTTGCGGTTCTTCCGGTGGCGGGAGCTGATAGTGTGTGGAATAGACCATTCGTTCACAGGCAAATAAGTGTAATAAATGTGTAGGCCTGCTTATGAATACCTCTGAATGGTATTCCCAGAAGCCGGTTGTGAACATCTCTTCGAATGTCTGCTTGTAGCACGCCGGTAGATATTTTATTCTGCAATGCCAAGCGTAACACACCCGTAGCGATGTCATATCATATACCAGGTCAAAATTGCCATGCTCAAAGCCCGGGGTGTTGACATGGGGTGCCTTGATGCGTCGGAAGACTTTAAAAATCATTTGCATCATGTCAAAGATTTTGACAGTCATATGCGCCGCTATATCGTCCATATGCTTTAATCTAGGGAGCCAATGGCGAATTGTAGCCATCATGTAGCCAACAGTTGGTAACTCAATGGGTGGCTTAAAATAGGGGTAATTCAACCAGTCTTGGCACTGCTTATTGTTTTGTACCTTAATAGCAAAGGCAGTCCAGGAGCGGCGTCGTGGCACTGGTCCCCAACACGGGTTGTACTTCAAATGCAAAGGTGCCTTTACCCATGTACTCATCATCTCTGGATACTGCTGTAGTAAATCTTTTCGCCACTCTGGTTGATAGATCCTTCCTTGCTGTGCATCTAGTGGCAAATCATCCGCCTCGAATTGAGTTGCATGCGATGGTTTCTTACCTGTCTCTTTCTCAATGGCTAACTGGTATTCGGCATTAACATGAAATACGGTTTATACTGTAGCTCATGCCCAGATATGTATCGTCGCGGGGCCAAATGAGCAAAGAATGGAGACTGTAATATTCTTTCTTCTATCATCGCCATGGCATGTAATTGTGCCTCTACTCTAGCTGAGTGCGTTGTTCCAAGTTCCTCAATAGTCTTCATCCACGCGGGGGTCGGAAGTTCGTACGTCATCTGACCTTCGGCCGTGACGCGTCCGCCTGGGATGGGTTGTGGCTCGTACGCTTCTTCAAACGTTTCCTCCACCGGAATGGTGACCGTTTCTTCCTTAGCTGGAAGCTCAGGTGGGGAATCTGGCCTTCGTGGTGCTTCATATACTGCAATTCTTGATTCAAGGTTTGATACCTGGGCCCGTAATGAGTTGAGTTCCTCTAGGAGGTCAAGAGAGGGGTCCACAGGTGCTGGTATGTCTTGGTGTGCGGTTCTCGTAACTGGAGTAATTTGTGATCTTCTTTGAGTTTCTGTAACTCCTCATTCATGCGGTCATATTCATCTAGCAATCTTACATGATCGTCTAGCAGCATCCTCATCGAGTCTGAAGGAATGGCTTTGAACCTGCTAGGACTGAGTGGTTGGTCTGGGTGGTCGAGCGCTGCTTCTAAGTTTTCTCGGTTCTGATCCTGTAAGCGCTGGTTTTCTTCCTTGGCGGCTGCTAGGTGTCTTCGTAGTAAGCCCATGTTTCGTGTTAGCGTTGCATTGCGGACTGTCTGGGCTCTTAATAAGTTATCCAGGTCAGCAGTGGCCTCTTTGGTCTTTTCTTCGCTTTCTAGTTCCAATTTGTGATAAGACTCGCGTAATTCCTAGTAGCGGGTGTTCAGAGAGGCATTCTCAATAGACAATAAATTAAGCTGCGACTGTAAGTCATTGGTTGTCCTCTGCAGCTGCTGATAATTATCACCAAGAGATGTGAACTCATCTCTTACTTGCGTCATACACATGAACATCTATCGGAATGCATTATCTACAGTGGTTGATAGTCTTAATGGGGTGCTAAATGAAGATGCAGTTGGTGTAGATGCAACGGGAACGGGGAATGGGGGTGGGAAGGTGGATGATGTAGTGATTGTTGAAAATTGTGATGTGCCTAAAAATGTTTGTGCCGTGAGTGAAGTGAGTGATGGTGCAGTGGGTGGTGAGATGTCCATGTCAGTGGACGTATCTAGTGCGGTGACCGTGAATATGGGTGTGATCGTGGGTACTCGTGCTGGTGTAAATACGGGATTTACAAAGGTTGAGGGGTAATTTACAGGGGGGCTGGCTGGAGCAGCTTGGTGGAAAGGGGAAAGAGGGGTTACAGTGGGTCGGGGAGGTGAGACGGGGGAGAAGGTTAATGGCGGTGGGAATGGGAAAAGGGGTCGTGGAGTTGTGGGGAAAGATGGAAAAGATTGATGAACGAATGGGTTGGATAGAAAGGTGGGTGTGGGAGGGGGTAGACTAGGGCTAATGGGTGCGGGAATTGTGGGGTTAGTGGTCGTAAAGACAATTTCTGCAACACCCCCGGCGAATGAAGATGTTGGTCTGGGGGAAGGAGGGTGAAGAGGGGAGGCTGGAGGGATGGGCGGTGATGGAGGAGCGATTGGGGTGGGCGGTACTTCAGTGACTACTGCGGTCTGTACAGTTGTAGCGCGGGGTTGGGAATCTACAAGGATGGTTTCTACTGCCAACGAACTTTCGGGGACGAGGCGTGCCTCCCTGGCTTGTTCAGAAGACTGTGCTCCTGTTGGTACACGAATGTATTCGTCGGGCTTTGAAAGTAGTCGTACTCTGCGGGGGTCAAACTGTGGTAGTGGCTTTCTTTGCAAGTACCTGAGGGCTTCGTTGGAGCCTACTGATTTGACTAACTCTCTGAATCCTTTGATGTATGCGTCTTCGAATCCGCTTGTGACAAGTTCTTGTTCTATTATTGCTTGACTCTCTTCCTCTGTCAGCTTTTTGCGTGCCCAAACTTTTTCCATAGTTCTATACAGCTTCTTAATAGCCAGTGTGTAAGCTGCTGCTTCGTAAGTTTCATCTTCATGGGTACTTGTATCACCATGTGTGTCTGTTTGTTGGCCTTGGGCATCTGTCTGTTCATGCTCTTGGGATTCCTGTGTTCCCTGGCTAGCTTCGTCGTCTCCTTACATGGTTTCTTTTTTCTTTCTTTTCTTGCCTTCACTCTTGTTAGTCACTTCCGTGGCTAATCTCACCTCATTCGTAATTTCCTCGTGTCTCTGAGTGTGAGTCTCTACCTCGAAAAAATATTCTTCCTCTGATGCAAAGGGTGGGTCCATGATAATTGATTCTAAATCAAAATCGCTTGCATCCTCAAATGCATCAGTGTTCGGTTCACACTCTTCTAAAATTGCATCGCACATGATTGACTCTATCGTGAAAACTGAGATATCATAGCCATCCTCGTCACAGTGGGGTGTCCATTGTTCTTCATTGATGGCTACATCCATGGTTGCTAGGATTTCTGCCCAACCATGGGGTTCAAACTCTTCGTCTGGGAATACTACAGGTGCGTAGGCCGGATCTTGAAGTGTTCGTGGATGTTGTTCTGCACCTAAGGTCCTGGCTTCTAACCTTTCTGCCTCTTGTTTGGCTACTTTACACATCCATAAATGAGTATCCTCATGCAACCAAGAAGGATCTGATTCTAATGAGTGCACGGATTCCGTCTCTACTGGTGTCTTATGGATGGTATTCCATTGTATTGGGGGTACATCTCGATGTGAATAGTCTTTAAGATTGACTTTGGTAGTCACCCCTAAATGTTGCAAGTACAAAGAATTAGTTCCCCAATCTTGTACAATTTGCAACTGACGCATGAATGGTCGTCCCAATATCATCTCATAAGCATGATTTTTTGCAAAGTCACAAATGACGAAAGTATGCTCAAATTCTACACCACAAGTGGTGAGAGATATGCCTTCTAGTAAGCCTAATGGTTTTTCTATGTGTCCGTCAGCCATTTGTAGCTTCATCCTGGTGGGTCTCAATGCTGGCTTACCCCAACGTTTCCATAAAGTGGTGGTAGCGATGGCTACTCCGGCTCCTGAATCTAAGATGGCTTTCGTGGTGTAGCCCTGATGGGTTATCGGAAGATAAGTGTTACCTTCCTCTCCTTCGCTTACATCTCCAATCTTTTCTACGGGTATTTCTGGTACCTTATTTTGTGATCCTATTTGTGAGGGAGTAGTAGCAAGCTCGGGGAATTGATTTGCTACATGCTTCCACAATTCTGGTTTTATCTTCAATAACTCCTCCAGAGTAAGGTTACATTGTACTTTAGTGTTCTTGATCACTTCCGTGTTTCTAGGGATTACTGATTCTTCATTCCTCACTATTATCGTGGGTGCTCTCATACTAATAGACTTTGCTTCCCAAGGTCCTGTGAACTGAGGTAATTCTTGTAACGAATTAGATCCAAATCCCGTGTGTTCACTCAGTTGTTCTTCCTCTACATCATCGTATATAGAGGGAATGTCTTGGGGAAATTGTACCTGCAAGTCGTCTATTTCTTGAATAGGAGGATGGGTTCCTTGTTCCTTTCTCCATTTCTCTTCTTGTATCTCTCTCAAAAATTCATGTGAGTACCTATGTATGGAAGACAGGTTGTCTTGACTTTCTGAGTTGGGTACTTGAGACAGGGATGGTGCATTCCTTTCCTGTGTCTCTGGGACAATAGGGTTCCTAGGCTGATCCTTTTTCTCTTTGCTTTCAATCAAATATTCTAGCCTCTCCATTAGTCCTTGAAAGTGTAATTCCGGTTTTGCCATGTTATTCCAATTGAGATATCTAGAGGCTTCGAACAAAGCTTGTGCTAGTTCTACCATCTTCATACAAAGTTTAGTTCTCTCAATTTCTAGATCAACTCGAGGGTAGTTTTTGCTCATTTCAGCTACCTGAGGTCCCTCTTTTAATCTAGCCTGATATGCACGAAACATCATGTCTAGATTTTCTGGTATGGGTTCCGCTAAAACTGATCCTGATTTTTGAGCTGGATTCTCTTGATTCAATTCCTGTGAAGTCAATTCTTGGATTTTGGCTCTAGATTCCTTCAAAATTCCTTCCAACTCAGTTATCTTTTTACTCCATTTTCTCTTTATCCTTTCTCTAGAATCTTTCCAAGATTTTGTCTTTTTACTGCTAGGTTCTGCAACTTCACTGGTTCCGGCTACTTTCTCTTGATTAAGCTTTTGGTTCTGTAAGAGCGCCTGGGCTCTTGTTATAGCTTGGATAGGCACGTATGTAGGGTTGGATCCATCTGCGTTATTTACAATACCTATCACGTTGATCGGTGTCACATTTGAAGCGTTAACTGGATTTTTAGGACAATCTTTGATTATGTGCTCTTTGCCACAATCAGCACAAAAGCCTTGGATGTTATAGTACTATGATTGTCCTGCTATCGGAGGATGTGGACAATCCTTTATGAAATGATCTCCTTGGCACCTAAAGCATGGTCCTCTAGGGCCCTGTGGTCTTTGTTGTCTCAATTGGGGTCGTGGATTTGGGTTTGTGTACATCACATTAGCATAGTCGGGCTCCCAACTAGGTTCCACTGGTGGACTATCATAATGATATGTTTCCACATGTTCTGGTGACTCTGTGTAATATGCGGGTGGACTATCTACATGCGTAGAGTCAAAACTGTTTGAGTGTGGGTCACTCTCTGTGATCAAAGGTGAAGAAGGCACTAAGGCCCTACTTAGATTCTCTTCTGCAGCAGCGTATTTGACTGAGATGACATTCGCTGGTGGGGGTGGCTGCTGAGCTAAGACAGGTTGAGGTCTCTGTTGAGCCTGGTATGGGTAGTTCTGAGGAGGCCTATAGTAATAAGGCTGAGCATTGTATTGGCCTTGATACCTACCTGGCTGCGGGTATACTTGCGGGTAGTTCTGTCTCACGGTCTGCTTGTTGTATGGGCAGTCCTGAGCCGTATGATTCGTGTATCTTCTCTCAATTGTACAATATTGGCCACTAGGGTTGGCTTGAGGTTGTGGTGCATTGGGGCACACATTGCCATATGATCACCACCACAGGTGTAACAACGCTTGTTCATTAGCACCCTAGGTTTACTAGAAACTCCTAGTTTCTGGGCCACTTTTTCTGCTAGGTCTTCTATCGAGCTGGACAATTTTGTGGATGCTAGAGATGAACAGTCTGAGTCCTTATAGACCTTTGAGAGTTCCAACTCGTCTCCTAAGTTGTCCTCAATGTCTATACAAATTCTTACACATTGCTCTAGCGTTATGGGTTCTTTTAGGTACACGTAGGAGCGTAGTTTAGAGCTCAACAAGCCATCTAGAAACAATGACACTTGCTTAGCTTGTGAGGGTAGCTCTTGCATTGGACATCGTTCAACATATTGTCTAAACCTACGTCCTGCCAGTCTAACTGTTTCCTGAGGGGTCTGTTTAAAGCTATGAATCAACGAAGACGTGTCATGTCTAATCCCACTTTTAGAGAATTCAGTGATGAATGACTCTAAAAAGTGATGGATGTCTCTAAATTGCCTTTGTTGCAGAGGTTGGAACCAAGTTAAAGCGGTATTCTTCAACGTTAGTCCAAATGCGTTGTATTGCGTGAACATGTCTTGGACTTGTTCTGCTCTTAGTACTTGCTTGAATTCTGCGACATGGTCATAGGGATCTCCTGTCCCATCAAAATAATTCTTCATGGATTTCACTAACTGAGTGGGTCTCAATATTCTTGCGTGTTCGCGTGGTCTAGGTAGAGGAAAATCATCTCTACCACCTGGTACTCCATGATCTCTTTGTCTATCCGCTCTATTAGTGTTCGTGGTTGTTCTATCTCTCCCTATGGGATGAGTGAAGCTTACTTCGGGTCTTTCTTTATTTCCCTCTCTTTGATTTCCATGGGTTGATGATGTTCCTGCCCCTTGTTGACTTGTATTCATGTTCGTCCTAGATGGAGGGAATACCAATTCACCTCTCCATGTGTATGTGTTTTTAGCGCGGTCAGGCACCACAAAGACTCTTTCTGAAGTCTCATCCAGGTATACAACCTTTCCAAGTGTATCCGGGTCCTTGAACTCGTATATAGTGATGATACCTACCTCACTAAGTAGTTCGGTCTTGTATCTCCAAAAGGCTTCATCAGTTTCTTTATTTACAAACAACTCTATGCTTCTGTTGTCCTGAGGGATCCAATCCGGGATTAGTACTCGTGTCAGTACAGATTTCCCTCTAGGTGTTCTAGGATCTTCTAATGGTTCTTTTCCTTGAGATTTTGTTTCCGTCTCTGGTTGAATCACGCCAAACTCGTTGGTATTGTTTGGCTGCGTACTTAAGATGTACATCGTTCCTTCTTTGTCTATGTACGTGTCTCTCTCAAATTTCACCACTGGACGTTCCAATCCAATGGGTTGATCGGGGTTGTGCATTTGCACCACTTGCCTTCGCAAACCATCCTCATAGATGCGAGCACCTAATCGGTTGGTTCGGAGAAACTCTAGTTGTGTTCTATAGGGTCCTTCTGGCTTTTCTAAATAGGCTACATTCGACCCTCCTTCTGGTCTTTCTGTGCTAAATGCCATTTCTGAATCACTAGTATCTGAGCTCTCGTAGGGATAACTAGTGTTCAATTGTTGAGCCCACGATCGTGCAGTAGTTCTTACACTTGCCTCTGATGATCTAAGGCTTCGTCGGTCTGACTTACCTATATGTTTGCCCGATCTAAGGTTCATTAATTTTCTTCCTTGCACACTTAGTACACGCTCAGATCGTCAATGATTCTTTGTTATTACTGTCTTGATTCTTTTTAGATTTCTTTAGATTCTTGTCTTAATGTATGCGTCAGGAATTCGACTTTCCGTGGTACTTTGAGTTCTCGTTCCGTCAGACTTATGTTCTTTCCTTTAGGTTTTCATGTCACACACCTTTACTTTCGTCTTGAACTTGATAAATTTAACTCTCTTGAACTTGAGGCGTTCCTATCGTCTTAAATCCACAATGCTAATGTTTATCCTAAGCTAAGAATTGACTGAGGGAGTTGAGTAATCTTCCAACCTCGAGTCAGCTTTTCTGGTTGCTCTGATGCCCAAGAAGTCGAGCTTCCCAAGCTTTATGCCCTTCACTGCCTTGCCTTGGTTGCCTTCGATTGCCCTTGCTATACCTGGAAAAATCCAATATTAGACCAATTCACAGTTGGATGATCAAGCACTTGAGTATATACACCTTTTAAGTCCCTTCCCTTTTGCCCAACTTTTCAATGCTTGCCCCCTGGCTTTCTAGTCCCAAACTAGGTCAACCTCAAAATAGCTTATCTAAAAATAGCTTACCTCAAGAGCTTTCTAATGAGCTATTAAGCTCAGAAAACGGACTTCGGATGAAAAAGTTATGACCGTTCAGGCCCTGGGGGGTAAAAACTGACAAACCGATGTTTCTCCCAATATGAGCTAAGGGGTCTCCTATGAGTCTAATCACCCAAAAATTTCCCAAAAATAGCCCCAAAATTGGCCAAAAAATGAAACCCTAAAATTTGCGATGGGGGTGCACAATCGCGATGGTGTGACACAATCGCGATGGTCTGGGACCGTCGCGATGGCGTGAGGGTGAACCGTCGCAATGGCGTGAAAGTGGACAATCGCGATGGCTCGATCAGGCGGACAATCGCGATGGCGTGAGTGTGAACCGTCGCGATGGCTCGATCAGGCGGACAATCGCGATGGCGTCAGTCAACGGTCAACGTGAACAATCGCGATGGTCCAAAGTGAACCGTCGCGATGGTCACAGATGCGATGGCTTGAGCCAATCGCGATGGTCCAAAATTTCGGGTTGTCGCGATGGCGCAAGGGTGCGAGCCGTCGCGATGGTCCAACTTGCCACGTGGCACCGTCGGCGCGATGGCGTGAGCCAATCGCGATGGTGTGGGGTCAACCGAACAATCGCAATGGTCCGCGAACCGTCGCGATGGTCCAAATGAACCGTCGCGATGGCGTGAGATCGTCGCGATGGTCCGGCCGAGCCGTCGCGATGGCGTGAGCCTATCGCGATGGTGTGACACAATCGCGATGGTCTGAGACCGTCGCGATGGTCCACCAAAATGCAATTTTTTGAGATGCAGCTATGGATTCCTATACACGCAGGGGTCGCCTACACGGTGGTGAACTCGCCTTCCTCCAAATCCGAACTTTGCAGACCATCGCGATGGTCTGACACAGTCGGAAATTTCTGACAGAAACTGAAAATTTTACCTTTTTGCAGCCTTCCTGATGCACTGGAGTACTGTTCCTGCAAGAAAACTCAAGAAAGCAAAAGCACACACAAGCACAAAAGCTCTCTCTCACTCTCTCACATGCACAAATGAGGGGAAATGAGGAGAATGGGTGGATATGGTGAATTTTCTGATTTTTTTGGAGATGAAGATGATGATGCGGTGATGAAGATGGAGTGTGGGGGAGGTGAAAAACACTAAAAACTAAGTAAAAACAACAACAAAAACTGAAATTTTTACCTTCCAACACCACTTCTTGCTATACTCTTACCATCACACATTCGTCCTAGACTCGATCCCCGACAACGGTGCCAAATTTGGTGTTGCTCTAGCACAATGGTAAGTACCACGTTAAGAAGCTTCACCTCCTTAATTGTCAATCCGCGGAAGAGATAGGAGTGATATGAAGATCGTGAATGTGAGATGAAGTGAGAGTGAAGGTGAGAAGCATAGAAATGCACACACACATACACACACACTACGAAGAGACAAGCAAGACACAATGGAAGGTGGGAAATTAGCTCTATTACTCAAGAACACTATTACAAGCTCAAAAGAACTCTAAGCTCACACTAGCCAACACTAACCAACCTCAAAAATGAGCTCTCTAGCTCTTTTTATAGTTTCTAGACTAGTTTTGACCGGTTTCACATCTAGTGACCGGCATAGTTAAAAATTAGGTCCTAGATGCTATTTGGAAGGGTAAACGATGTCTAAAAATAACAAAAATTGATACGCTTGTTCTACCTAAGCTCCTCAAGCTCGAGGACTCCTCGGCTTGCACAAAATGGAGCTATGGATTACAAAATGGGGTTTTCTATGTTACATATGTTACAATAGTGATAAAAATCACTGTTGGAGGTTTTTGAAAAGTATTTTTAGAACATGATTCTTTGAAAAAAGATTCCACTGGCTCACTGCTCCGTTGTTACATGCTTCCGTGTCGTCTGTGCCTCTGGCTGCTTCCAACATATATATATATATATATATATATATATATATATATATATATATATATATATATATATATATATATATATATATATATATATATATATATATATATATATATATATATATATATATGGGATTTTTGCTTATCGGTTCTTCATGGGATCTCTTGTTTGGTTATTTCCATGTGTATTTATGCAATTGTGAGTATTTCTATTTCATTGCCATTGTTTGATTTATTCATGAACAGTTTATGATTTTTCTTTTCCAATTACACTTCCTCTTCCCTTTTCCCCTTACCCTTGTCCCAGTCCTCCTCCACTTCCCACCAACCGTCCACTACCATTTCCCCACCACCCCAACCCCACACCTAAAACCCTACACCTCCACAACCTATTCCTCCTACCCTTTTTCAACTTTATTCCCTCTCCACTAACATACCCCCTTCACTCTCACTCATATTCACCACCATTTTCCATCCTATGGACTTTCCTTCCACCTCCTCTTCACTGCATATTCTCCACATTCCGATTTTTCAAGAGTGGTGGTCTAGACAACTGATCTTCTCAAAGGAATGAAATGTCCTCTCTGCACTCCATGGACTTTGGGTTGTCACTCTCCGGGACAGAAAGAACATTAGGTGGTGGGCAACTGTTGAGCCCATAAAAGTCATATTGGTCAAAGTCAACTGAAGTCAAAGTCAACTACAATCAAAGTCAATTTGGTCAAAGTCAACATGGTCAAGGTCAAAGTCAAAATGGGCAAAGTCAAAGTGTTTGAAGTTCAGGTGTCAAAGTGCACAGGTGGTGCACAATTAATTATTCATAAAGGGTAAATTGGAGAAAGTGGGTTGTAGGTTGCAGAGGTATTTCTCTAATTTCCCTAAGGTTCAAAAGTGTTGTTTAAAGTGTTTTGGGAGGTTCAGGTGAACCCTCTCTTATGGGCACATTTGAAGAATTAAAAGGCAAAATGTGAAGGTATGTGAAGTGGCAATGTACACAGAAGTGAAAGTATGCCCCCCCAATTAAAATTTTTGTTTTAGTCTAAAGTCACTAGAGGATAAAACAGGGAGTCGTTGGCTGCCCACTTTTGGAGACAATCTTGGGACATCAAAGTGAGCACCAAGATACTCTTGCAGTTAGGAGCGTACGTGAATCGACACACTGAAATCAAGGCAAGGACTATTCTTGGACTATTCTAAGGTAAGCAAGAGTAAGCATAGTCTAAGCAAGGCAAGAGAGAGAAGTGCAAGAGACACACAGTGTGTGACACAAAGAAGTGAAGTGCAAGGTGTGCATGAAGAGTGACCAAGGGAAGTGTGCAGAGAAGTGCTAAGCTAGTCCCCCAAGAATCCCAAGGTCTTATTGAAGTGTGCGCGTGCCGACAGAAGGTACCCATCCCTCCCCCTTAGTGGAAGCTTGGTGCAAGGTGTTCACAAGTGCAGACTTGGAGAAGGTAGAGGTTTGGTGCAGAGGAGGCCGGCAACAACAAGTCCCTTGGGTATTTTGTATTTAGTAATTGAGTACTCTGTGGGATTTTGCACAGAAGCATTGGATTGTATTGTGCTTCAACATTGTATTTGTCTTATTATAATCAATCGACAAAGGCTTCCAGTGTGTATCTTTCTTCTTGTCTTTCCAATTTCTCCTACAAACACTCAAATCCCTTCTTGTCCAAGAATCGCCCAACAAAACTTGGCACGCGTGGTGGGACCTCCAAGGAGATTTGAGCATAGGAGAAGATATATTGCAGTTGGAGAAGCAATATTCAAGTGTCAACAATACTACTTCAGTGGACTAAGAGGTACATATTCTTATCAATTATCTCATACTAAGAGGACTATGAACAACCCATGACTGCAACCCGATCCCAAACATTGAGGGTCACTTGCAAGCAAACAAGAAGGAAGGCTGTTAGAAGTTCCTCTAGTCCACTTTCATCAACTTCATCTGTAAGGAGCATGGCTGGTCAGGTAGACTTGGAAACCCTACTATCAAGATTAAATATAAAATTTCCTTCTTTCAAAGGCCTAGCTTAGGAAGATCCAGACGAGCATATTAGAAGGTTTTTAGTACTATGCAAAACTAGAGGCTTAATGGGAAGAGAGGATGCCTTTTTAATACTCTTCCCTGCTACATTAGAAGGATTAGCATATAAATGGTTCAACCAGTTTGCTGAGAACCATTTTACAACTTGGGACTTAACGAAAGATGCATTCAAAAATCAATTCTAGCATGGAAATACTACAGAGATCATCATAGAGGAACTAGAAAATTTGAGATTGGGTCCAGGTGAAAAGTTCCCAGAGTTTGTGACTAGGGCCAAGGCACTAATGGCTAAATTGCCAGATCCACCACATGATTTTTTTGTTAAGAAATGGTTAGCTAAGCCACTTCCAGTGGCCACCCAATGTAAAATCAAGGAATTAGTGTTGCCTACACGATAAGGAAACAATATGGAGAAACTTCTTCTCAACTACCATATTCTACAGATAAGGCAACAATATGGAGCAACTTCTTCTCAACTACCATATTCTACAGATAAGGCAACAGTATGGAGCAACTTCTTCTCAACTACCATATTCTACAGAATTATGTAGCTGTGTCGATGAATTCCATAGAGGAATTCATCAACACAGCTACACGATAAGGCAACAGTATGGAGCAACTTCTTCTCAACTACCATATTCTACAAATAAGGCAACAGTATGGAGCAACTTCTTCTCAACTACCATATTCTACAGAAATGGAGGATCCAGTAATCTAGCTAAGGAAGGCGCTGGAGGGCTTAAAAAAGGAATAAGCCCTACAAAGAGGAGGAGAATGCTGTTACTCAGTTGAGAAGGGAGATTGAAGCACTAAATCTCCAAAAGGAGGAGGAGGCCTGTTGTATAATTACATGGGTCTAAGGGGTAAAACCCTTGGGTTTCTAGGTGTGAAACCCTTTGGATTTATGGTTTATTTACCCCTTTTAGATGGGTCTTGAACCTTAGGGTTAATCCTCTAAGGTTGAGTACCTTAGGCTTAATTGGAAGCTTCTCCTAGCCACTTGGCTTGTACGTGAGAGCTTGGAGAGTCTTCTTTTAGAAGCCATGTGATATCATGTGATTTCCTAAGCTTGGAAACCATGTGACCCATGTGATGGAAGGTACACATGTCCCCTTGAGAGGGACTTACCCCCTTGGACTTGGAGCTATATATTGGAGGGGTTGGTTGGGTGGAAAGACATCTCTCTTCCTAGTATGTGGCCTTGCTAGTTAGTTTTGTGTGAAGGCTATGGAGTCCTTCCACAACTGTGGCATCAGAGATAGATTTTAGTTACTCTCTCGGTTCGCGTAAGTAGTTGCCGTCGACTGGACTTCAAATGCTCTTTTCAGAGATACAAAATGGTCATGTGTGACCCCCCTTACAGACGGTTTCTCTTTCCATGCAAAGAGCCAACAGTGGGCCAAGCTTTCAGTGATCTGAAAGCTTCAGAGAGCTCAGCGAATGGCGCCACACCCGACGCTTAACAGCTCATGAGTGATCAGTGATCACGTGTCGCGGGAGGAGTAAGAAGGCTCTCAGCTCCGTTTCTCCTCAGTTCGATAGAAAAGACGCTCCAGGCTCGATATATGAAGGGATTCACTGCGCTCAAAATCAGCATGTGGGATATTTGCAAGCCTTTTCGAGTTCTTAGGCGCATATCCTCTATATCGGATATCTGTCCCTCAGTCGACAACTCCTCACATCTTCTACAGTTAGCACGTGATAAAAGACTGATGTAGTTCTAGGATCGTTCTACTTTTTTACCTCATCATCCAGATGGGTAGAAACACTCCGTCTACTTTCCACCATGATGTAGTTTCGTTCAAGATCTTCGTCTTGCCAACGGACATCACAACCATCATGAATCTCAGATGGTTTGCCTCTCTCAGTATGGGAGCCTCCAATATCGATTGCGAACAAGGCCTCTTTTGTTTTCTGGTATGTATTTTCTTCATCCGCAGCAAGAAAGGATCGAGAACGAAGAGGTGTTGCTTCCCAAAAATTAGGAGTATATTCATCATCAAATTATATCAGGGAAGTACATTTTTCTTTCATTCTTTCATATGATAGACTGCCCACATGCATGCCTACAATAGCTCATGCACATATGATTGTGCATACACAAACTATATCTTTTGAGCTCCTTTCTTTTAAATTGCCTATTTAATAGTCATGTGGATGAGTATGAGCATAGAGAAAGCGCCTCTTCCTAAATATCAAGGCCATGCATGTTTTTGTTTTATGGCATGGTGCACATGCACACTCGGGTACCCAATCCAAGCATAAATGGGTTGAGGGTATACGCATTTAGTGCATGAATTTATTATGCACAAAGCTCGGTTGTACATGCCCCTACATGCATAAAAGTATGATTTTCTTTTCTTTTTCAAAAGCAAATGAGGCATACACATAGCTATGCATAAAGATTGCACCCTTGGGTATGCATGATTTATGCATGAAATTACCTTGGGCACTCAAGTAAGTATTAGAAGCCCAAGAAGGACTTCAAAGATGGACGAGATGAGAGTTATACCTAAGAACGGTGGCCCAAGCCTGCTTCATCACCTTGAGACCACTAAAATAAAGTCAAGGGATGGACGAAGCTTAATTTCCAGGTAAGTATTTGCACCTCTTTCTTTTTCCTTAAAGAACAGTGCATGCCATATTAGACAGGACTTAGAAATGGATGCATAGATTCAAGTGGCCTAGTTTCTATGGTCACATAGACAATCAATGATGGAGATAAGTTGCATTATGCATCAAACTCATATGGTTTTGGAAAAGAAAGATTGGAGGTGCATAAAAACGGTCATGGTTAGGAAGAATGCATCTAATGCATTGATTGAAACTCGCATATAATAAGTTTCATGGAAATTTTACACCATCCCTTGGATAAACAAAGTTCTGAATTGGAACTTTTGCATGCTTTAAGGAGGGGTTCAACTTCTGAACCTTATGCATGCAACACCTTTTCCAATAAAGGTGTAAATATTTTGGCATACACTAAACTATGCACATGAAATATATTAAATGGGTTTTAAGGTTAAGAGGGAGGTTTGGTTTATTCTAGCTTAAGTATGGTTACAATTTCCATTGTGGGAATAATTGTAGTAGAGTTATTTGGCCATAAGAAAAACTACCATTTATTTCTATATAGTTGGATTATTATAAGCCAAGAAATAGTACATTGGCAAGATACCGTAAGCTTAAAATCCCTCTTATGGAGCATCAAACTCCATAAAAAACCCATGGCATGCCTGATCAGCAAGGCCATAGTACAAAAAAATTTTCTCTCTTAAAACCACGGTACAATGGTGGTAACTTAGAGCACTATCTTGTCAAAGCTCTAAGGAAGAGAAAATATGGTATAATAGAATCTTAGTATTGGAAGATGAAAGTATTAGTGCTTTTGTTCAAGAAAGTTCTTTGTTTGAAAGAACTACAAAACTATTTGGAGCTTTACATTTTTCTTCCAAGCAAAAGCAAGGTGGTAATAAACCCTAAGTACCATTTTCTAATGTCCTAGAAAACAAAGGATTATATAGTAAATGGAATTACCATCTTCTTCAACATAGATATTTGATTGGCAAATCAATTATTCTTCCTCAGATTACTCATTATGTCATAAGAGATGATATCTAGTTGAGATATAAACTAGCTCTATCATCAAGTGACACGAAAAAGATCTTGTAGAGTATATATGAATCAAGGTATAATTGAAAAGCCAATTTTTTGAGACTAAGTTGCAATTCAGACTTGGTAAGTGCAAAGTCCACTGTAGCATAGGCAATAGATATGCTCTGCAGTGGAAATAACACTTACAAGTCCAAGAAGTAATAGATCTGATTTGATTAGAAGAAGGTTTGATCCAAAAACTCAAGCTAAAGTTACCTTTACTAAAGTGGAAGTGTAAGCCAGATGGTATGGGACATCTAGGTTTACACTACCACTGAAGTAAATTTGATGGTATGTGTTGAGAAAAGGGGAGCAACAGACCCTAACCGCCTCACATGGAAGTGAGAGGCTCTTCCAAGAGGAGTTGCAAGAAGTGCAAACAACGCACACACACCCACGTCCACAAACAATGGCACCATGGCCAACGTCAAAAGGAGCAAGGGAGGGCAATGCTCACACACATGACAACCCCAAGTGCCAAACCCACACACATGGATCAACGCCTAACACACAAGGAGAAATGTGGAAGCCAAATGATCCTTCTTTCCATTAGCATGGAGGCCAAGGCCATGGCCAAGGGACCCCCCCTTTACAAGAAATAACCTCTATTTATAGGCTCAACACAATTCCCCCATGTGCTCCTTTTGACTAGTAAAAAAGGAGCACATGCCTAACTGTCATATCTCAAGGAGATCTTGTCATATATTCCAAATCTCAAGAGAAAGGAGAATACGTGCACGTGGGGATTTTCCTAGGCTTCTTCAAAAGATATAAGCATTTGCAAAGCTCCAAAGCTTTACTTTTAGGAGAAATATTAAAAAGTGTCTAAGGGAGGGTTCTTATGTGAAATCCTAAGTAGATACAAAAAGAGATATTATTTTGGTATAGGGAGGGTTCCTATACACAATTGTGGGTGTGTGCATACCCTACACCGCAACACTCTCCCCCCCCCCCCCCCCTAGACTTTGTCGTCCTCGACAAAGCTAAGAGGAAAGGATCATACACAATTGAACTGGTTCAAGCTTGAGTCTTTAATTCTGAGAAGCTCCAAGTCTGCAAATCTTCCATTCTGCAGTTTACAGTCTTCAGGTCTCCATACTCTTCATTGATCTTCGAACCTGCACCACATCAGTCTTCAATCTTTCAAATCTGCAATACCGCAAGCCCTCAGTCCATCCTTCAATCTGCGCATCTTCAGTCTTTACAGCTGGGCGACACAATCCCCTTGGTGGGCAGTCAGCCCAGCATGCATCCCATTGTGCCGTCCTTTGTAAGGCTGGAAATGCCTTCTTCAGCAGCTCCCAAACCTGAAATAAAATGCAAAAAGCAAGTAGACTGCATCTATCAAAAAAATAAACATTTACTCCAATTATAGTTTCCACTTCAGGGGCATCCTCTTCAGCAAGACTTTTCTTCTAGAGAGACATCCTCTTGAAGATCTATCTTGCCATGGTGTGTATATCAGGTATAGCTACCCCTATATGGTAGTGATAGAAGTTATTATGAAGATCTTCATAATCATGCAAAAAAGTAGCTCCAAAGAGTCCATAGCCTTCTAACTCTCAAATAAGCTTGCAGTGGACTATTTTCATGTATGAGAGAACACGATATTCAGTTGTATTCTTTGCCAAGTCATCATGCTTGGGTATGGGTTAGAAAACCTTCCAGTCATCACGAGCAATTTCTGCAAATCATAGTGTCACATCAGCTAGCAGAGGTAAGAATGATTTATGCAGCAGTTCAATAAGTGTAAGTCTATAATGTCAAACTTATTTGATTAATCCAGCCATTACTATTCACACGGCTAAGATGATGACTGTATCAAAACACACCAATATTTTTAGTGCCTGGGATGTTAGTTATAAGCCATTTCATTGAAAAAAGAGATGGAACAAGTAATCGAGATTAGCCTGTAAGATCAGGTGAGTGCATCACAAAGTGAATCATTTCAGAATTTATAAAATATGTAGGCCCAATTCGACATGGTCAGTTACAAGATTTCAAAATGATCATCAAACCTGTGAACACATCATTCACAAGAGAGCATTTATAGGAGTCAAAAGGAATCGATGCTAAGTTCTATGTGTGTTGGCCTACACTGTATTAAGTGAGCATTTCTTCCCTGGCCTAAACCAGAGAATTTCTTCCCTGGCAAAAAACAATACACTTAAAGTGTGAACCCAGTTCTTGCATCCATGAAAACATTTCAAGAATTTCCTTTTTAAGACACGAGAGAAGGTAATGAGGAAATGGAGTAATCATTCATAAATTGCTCTGATTGTGAAGACCCATCATGGTTTGTTCAATGTAGAAATAGGTTTAAACAAGATGGATGTTATAGAGTCAATCAAAATCGTCGGTTTGGGGCCCAAAAAGGTGTAAATACAGAAATGAAATCATATCAGACAATCATGGAAAATACATCAAGCAGTACTAAGACATCATCTTGGAGGGCAGAACACAACGCATGTGGACTTCTTGATGATGCCTGAAAAAATTCGCAATTTCTTTTGCAGAATGCATCCCTTTAGATACAATACCCCTAGAGTTCAGAACCGAAAGGTTTGGCAACAATCAACAAGCTAGATGAGCAAAATATTTGAAAAATTAGTCCTTGTAACGTCGTTTTTGGCACTCGATTCACTGTTATGCCAGTTTAAACATTTCCCGTGTCAAAGTGAACTCTCTATGAGCCATGAAATTTCTCATGCATACACTGTCCTGCCTCTCAAATCTGTGCCAACCATGGACAAGAAATAGACACATGAATGGCTTTTAAGAAACAAAACTCATGAATATCTATGTCATAAAGATATCAACCATCTTGTTGCCTTTTCCTGAAACAAGATCATTAATAACAGAACCAATTTATCAGTGTAGTTAGTCATGAAGCAATTGCATTTGAAGAGGGCATCTTCTTAGCAAGATAGGGCCACATCCAAGCATGTACTTATAACTAGCAGTTGAAATCAAAGCATCGTTTCTGACCCAGATCTTTTAATGTGCATTGAGGGTTTTTAAGGGTTCAGATTCTTTTTTTTTTTTTGCTTATGTAAGACTCTAAAATAAGCAGTAATACATATTCTCAACAATGTAGAAATGAGTGCCAAATGGAAGATTAACCAATCACTTCTCATGTCCGGTAGTGTATCAAGTTGACATTCGTGCTAATTACCCATATCTCTAGGTGTTATGGTAAAAAAGATAGACCTTGCAGTAACTCATAACGAAGATAAATAAATACCCGTGATCAATGCCCACCACCCCAAGTAATGACCATTGTGCATGAAATACGCATGATTCAAACACTTGAAGCATAACTCACAAAAAAGATTTGCGCAAAGAACATAGAGTCATGGATGATATTAATAATGTTTGCACACATACTAACGAAAGTATTGTGTGATGCTTGTATTGACTACGAGCAACTTTACATGGTGATAAAGAAACCAAGCGCCATTGCTGATACACGAAAGGGAATGATCTTACACATAAAAAGGAAAAAACATCATAGTTGCATGCCAACCAACGGGGGATTAGGAGGAGAAGGAGGGTAGAATTAGGACAATACCTACATAGTCGACCATCTGCACCATAACAAGATCTTCAAGCAACAGAAGGAAAAATTCGTGGTGTCAATTTTTAGTATGTTTGGAGGAGACAGAGGGAGATGACATTCTTTTGGGAGGTAAGGCAAAGCTTAGCACTGGAAGTGATGATAGACCTTGATGAGGAAAGTCATGCATCAAGGCTTGCCCCACCATTGTGTGTTCTATATACCATAGGCAGTCTTGAAGGACAAAGCTCGTCCCAACATAACTTCCCAACACACCTCAGAGTAGAGAATGTTTGCAAAACTTCGGCATGCAGAGGTAGGACCAGGTGCAACTCGTGCAGATGCCAAGATTGTTGACGTGTGATAGAGAAGGTTCGACATAGCTTGATACCAAGAGAGGGGATTGACTGTGGCAACCAAAGCTGGGTATGGTCGCGCACATCGGGGGCCAATGGCTCAGATTTGTACACAGAAAGAAGTAGGGGGGGCAGATGACCTAGGCCATCATGCCAAACGAAGACCAGGGGAGCCGAGTTCAACCTTGAACATGGAGGAGCACGAGGCTCAACCCTCAAGCCTTCATGAAGCATCTATAGATATGTGTAAAACCGGACCTACACATCGCAAGAAAGACATTAGATATGTAGTATATATGGAGGGACAAGAGCTGACTTCAACCCAGAGGAGGGGAAGCTTCCAAGCTCATATCTGCATAAAGAAGCGCTGAGGTATCAAGGCTCAACCCTTTACCGGAGCAAGCACCAATAAGGGGAGCCGCTTCACCCATAGGGCAATCGTCACACAAAGAGTAAATAAATTCAAAAACCACAGACAATACAGAGGGGAAGCTTCACAAAAGTGCGCATCCATGAAAACAGGTGATGGAGAGATTAAAACTTGACAAGTAAGCCTCACACTGCAGGCATCGCCATCTTCCATGAGGACATGTGGGGAAGCCAAGTTCAACCCGGGCAGCACGTGATGATGCGGAGTTTGACAAGCACGACTTCGACAATAAAAGTAGATGGGGAGCTCGAAGGAACTCAACCCAACAAAGCTCGACTCCATAGAGCACCCGAAAGAAGAAAAACGCTGAAGCATAAGGGGGAGCGGACGATGCTCAACTCCAACTTCTGTTGCCCGCAGAGAGATTCATGGCTCAACCTTCCCTCAACCACAATGGCAAGTGTGATTCAAAGGGGGCACAAGGTCTCAACTTGATGAAGTAGATACATAAGGGGAGCAGACAACACCATAACCTGCCCAGGAATGTCGTTGTTGCCCGTGTCTTCGAGAAGACAAAAGGGATGGAGAGCATGCTCTCCCCCCCAACTCATGATGACAACCGCCTCAACAAGAGAAAGAATCGAGGGCATTGCAAACCTTAACCTCTCTTTAATGTGGTAGGTGGTAAGGACAATCAAAAGAAATGCGTGGTCAGGACTCAGATAGCTCTGAATTCATGCAGGCCTAGCATCATTCATTACTCACATAAAAATAGTACTTCTATTCCTTCCAACTTTCAAATGCTTTGAACGACCCTCGAACCCACATATGCACTAAAAATTCCTTTAAATAGAGAACAAAATATCTGAACACAAGATTTTACGTATATGTTCATGGGAAACTCGAATCTTGCTTTTTCTTTCGTATGTATTTTTTTCAAACAAATGAAGAGAGGGAGGGAATAAAAAGACTAGAACCCACCCCCTATCCAAGGCATGCACAGAAACAGTGGTGACAGGGATGGAGAGTGATGCCACTTAGTGAGTGTGTGAGAGTGTATATATGTGAGAAAAGAGAAAGGGAAGGGGGTTAGGGGTTGTTTTTGTGCAACAAACAAAAATAAAGATCTACACTACTCAAAATGAGAAATAAGGGGTACCCTTGACCAACCGAAGGCCACACGTATCCACAACTCAATCCAAGTGTGAGGTGCATCCACAAAGTGTAGGCACGGCAAGCTTGAAAAAACCCAACGGCTAAAGGCCGACGTCCCTGGCAACGGCACCAAAATGTTGAGAAAAGGGGAGCAACAGACCCTAACCGCCTCACATGGAAGTGAGAGGCTCTTCCAAGAGGAGTTGCAAGAAGTGCAAACAACACACACACACTGTTGAGCCCATAAAAGTCATATTGGTCAAAGTCAACTATAGTCAAAGTCAAATGGTCAAAGTCAACTAGTCAAAGTCAACAAGGTCAAGGTCAAAGTCAACAGGTGCAAAGTCAAAGTGCTAAAGTGGAGGTGTCAAAGTGCACAGGTAGTGCACAATTAATTGTCCACAAAGGGTAAATTGGAGAAAGTGGGTTGCAGGTTGCAGAGGTATTTTCTCTAATTTCCCTAAGGTTCAAAGTGTGTTTTAAAGTGTTTTGGAAGGTTCAGGTGAACCCCTCTTATGTGCAAAAGTGAAGACTTAAAAGGAAAATGTGAAGGTATGTGAAGCGGCAACGTACGCACAGGTGAAAACATGGCCCCCCAATTAAATTTTTGGGTTTTTGACTAGGTTTTGGCCGTGTCCAGACCTAGTGTCTGGCCTAGTTAAAAATTAGGTTCTAGGCCCCATTTGAAGGCTCAAATGGAGTCTAAAAATTATGAAAACTGGTAGATAGCTACTTCTAATGCTCCTCAAGCTCAGGGACTCCTTGGCTTGCACAAAATGGAGCTACAAAAATATGAAATGGTATTTACAATGGCTTTTAGTGATGAAAATCACTATTTTTGTAGGGATTTCCTCTAACGATTTAACATACACATCTTCGAGCTTCCTACTTGCTCCTTCTCCTTATGTGTCCACCTCATAAGAATATTTACCTTTTGGTTGATGAAGTAGCACTATAGTAGCACTGTAGACATGTGACCTCTGCTATACTTTGCACTTGGTTTCTCCTAAGCTCAAATCTCCTTGGAAGTCCCACCGTGCGTGCCAAATTTTGTTGGGGGATTCTTAGACAAGAATGAGTTTGAGGGTTTGTAGGAGAAAAGGAAAAGAGCAAGAGAGGAAATACACCTTGGAAGCTTCTGCTGATTGATTACAATAAGACAATTACAATGTTTGAAGCACAATACAAAACAATACTTCTGTGCACAATCCCACACAGAGTGCTCAATGACAAAATACCAAATATCCCAAAGTCTTCTTGCCACCAGCCTCCTCTGCACCAGACCTCCACTTGCTTCAAGCTTATCCTTGTGCACACCTTGCACCAAGCTTCCACTAAGGGGGAGGAATGAATACCTTCTGTCGGCACGCGCACACTACAAAGAGACCTTGAGATCCTTAGGGGACTAGCTTAGCACTCTCTGAACAATCCTTTAGTCACTCTCCATGCACTCCTTCAACTCCACTTCTTTGCGTCGCACACTGGTGACTCTTGCACTTCCCTCTCTTGCTTCACTTAGACTATGCTTCTCTTGCTTACTCTAGAATTGGTCCAAGAATAGTCCTTGCCTTGATTTGAGTGTGTCGATCACGTACGCTCCTAACTGCAAGAGTATCTTGGTTCTCACTTTGATGTCCCAAGATTGTCTTCACAAGTGGCAACCAACGACTCATTGTCTTCATTATGATTTTGCTTTAATCATCACTCAATATTTGCAAATATATCTTGGAAGGTTAGATTTCTACTTCTCCTATTCTTCTTCAAACTCTTAGAAGTCTTTGAAGTTGTCTTCACACTCCTCTCAATTTGCTTGATAATATCATCAAGCAACTGTTTTTCCGCTCTGTTAACTTGTTTATCAGATTTTGTATCTTCTTGAATTTCTTCTTCACTCTTTTCATGTTCAATTTGTTTGTCAAAGTTTAATTGGGATTGTAATTTTGCAACTTTCTCTTGATCAAATAGATTTTCATTAGTTAAAATTTTTGGATCAAATGAAACATCCACCTCATGCTCTTTCTTTGATTTCTCTTGCATTTCTCTATCAGGCTCTCCTTTATGATCTATTTCTATTTGCTCTTTTAATATCTGTTCAATTTTTTGCTTCTCGACCTTTATTTGTCTACCTTTAGTTTCTTCACTTGGCTTCTCTTGAATCTCAATAGATATCATTCTCTTTTGCTCCTCAGATCTATTATCTTTATGAGTTTTTGGTTTCCATATCTTTTGAAATAATTTTGATCTAGATTTGGTCTTCTCGAAATACTCTTTCATCCCACCTTTTCCTACATTCAGATGCAAAGGTATCTCCTCTTGATATCTAAAAATTTTATTTTCATGTTCACTTACTAGTCTTTGTCTACATGCACTTTCATATGCCAGACAATCCCAAAGCATATGTCCAAATTGATCGCACCAAAAGCAACGTATAGATCTCTTCTCAACGTGACTTGATTTCCTAGGTATCACTCTAGGCGTGGGTCTTCTAAGACCTAATGACTATTTGTGTGCAGATATGCCTTGGACATTTACCTCATGTTCATTGTCGCATTTCAGTGCTTGTAGATTCTTAACTTGGTTAGTCAACAATTCAACCTTATTTTTCAATTCAGAAATCTCAAAATCCATTTCATTTTTTAGATCTTTAATGCTTATACCCATCACCTAAATAGTATCAGATATCACATTTATCGTTTGCATTAGAGTCATAACAATACCAAACTTTGATTTTATAGATTCATTCATGTTAAATTCTATTTCCTTGATTCGCTCTTCATATCTCCTAAATTGTTCCTCAATCATTTTGTTCATTTTTGTTTCTTGTGCACAAATATATGGACTAAACTAGTGCAGATAGTGAATGCTCAAACTCAGACAACAAGACAGTCTTTCTGTTTAGTGTGTGTGTGAAACAATGCAAAAATTCAAATAACCTGAAATGCTGGTACCTGGAATCTCTGTCTGATGCCGAGGTTCCTGTTTGTCTTCTCAAGGAGTGGGTGACACGCAGAGGATCACCGAGCAACCACCTCGCTTCACGTCGGGTTCAGGTGTCGGGAAGAAGGAGGTCATGCAGGAAGCCGGCGCCGGGGTCGGATCAGGCCCCTCTCTGGTGCACCGTTCCCGCTGTCCTGCGAGCGGCGTCTGTGTGCTGGGCACCTCCCCTGTGCTCTCTGGAGCGTGCGCGATCCTTGTAGGGCTCCTTGCCCCTCGGAAGTGTCGAGACGTGCGTGCGTACGCGTGGGACCGTGGGCATCAGAAAGAGACGATCGGATACCGCAGTGATACACGGAATGCAGATGAAGCCCAACGATACAACGGAAATGAAATTGAAGCCTCCAATAAAATGAATGATATAAACAGGCCGCTACAGTGTGGGCCGATGGTACAATAAAACCACTACAGTGCGGTGTGATGATACAATATGAAAGCCGCCGCTATAGTGCGGGCCAGCTAGTGTATACTAGACCCCTCGCTACAGTGCGAGAAATCGCCCACGGGATTCCGCTTTGGTCTTCACGGTCCAAGCTTTTCTTCCAACTTTACTTCGGTCCGTTCTTTGCTTCAAGTATCCTCCGCAATGGTCTTCCTTCTCTTTACTTTAGATAATCAGAAACCGCATAAGCCTGGAGGAGACGATCCACAAGCAAGATCCATGGGGTGGGGCGTAAAAAGCCGACGCCGGGGTTGGATCAGGCCCCTCTCTGGTGCACTGTTCCCGCTGGATTTCATCCTGAAAACGTGTTCAAGGAATTCTTAAGGAAGAGCATGGAGTTATATGTGGACGATTTATGTACCTATTCATCTATACGATCAGAACATATCCCAAAACTAGGAAAGACTTTTGCCAAATTTCGACAAGATAGAGTTTGTCTTAATCCCGAGAAGTGTGTATTCATGGTTAGACAAGGAAAGATATTAGGGCACATTGTCTCTAAAAATGGAATTTCCACTGATGAAGACAAAATCAAAGTGATTTTGGATTTGCCTAGACCAAAAACTGCTAAAGAAGTACAAGCATTTATGGGACATTGTGGATATTACCGCAGGTTTATCCACATGTATGCCATAATTGCTAGACCCCTTTATGCATTACTATCTCAGTTTATTTGGATTGAAGAATGTGAAAAGGCATTCAACGAATTGAAGAGTCATTTGAGTTCAACACCAATCCTTAGAGTTCCTGATTGGAACAAACCATTTCATATTCACGTAGATGCTTCCAAGTTTGCCATTGGATGCATCTTTAGCTAGCGGATACAGGAAAGTTAGACCACCCTATAGCCTATGCCAGTAGACAATTAAATCAAGCAGAATGCAATTATACCACGATGGAGCAAGAAGGTTTAGGGATGGTGTATGCAGTGAAGAAGTTTCGACACTACCTATTGGCAAATAAATTCAAATTCTTCATCGATCATCAAGCGCTAGTGTACTTAGTCAACAAGCCTTGTAATACAGGACGACTAGTATGATGGTTTCTATTGCTAATGGAATTTGATTTTGAAGTAGTAGTCAAGAAAGGGAATACACACATTAGAGCAGATCACTTATCGTGAATGATGCATGGAGAGCCTCGCACACGAGTACCAGATGATCTGCCAGATACTTATCTTTTCAATCTCGAGGTATGTCCCCAATGGGCAGAAAAATTGATCCCCATCCTCACATATGGACCTAAACATGGGATCACGACAAACAGAAGTCAGGAATTATAGAAGACCAAAAATCTTCACATCATTGCTGGAAGCTTATACCACCAAGATCGAAGTGGATTACTCATGAGATGTGTGGAGGAAGAGGAACAAGAGATGTGGCTTCAAAAAGCACATGTAACTCAATGGAAAACTCATTTAAACGCAAATGGAACATGGCAAACACTGAAGAGATTAGGCATATACTAGCCAACCATGCAGAGGGATACACATAACTATGTGTCAACCTGCCCAACTTGTCAAGTACAAAGGCAAGAAGAAAACTCTACTCTATGTTACTCCACCATAGCACCAAGATGGAGTATGCCTCTGGTAAAATTCTTGAAAACCCAAGAGTACCCAAAAGGAGCTACTCTAGCAAGAAAACGTGCACTCACAAAACAAAGTAAAGACTATGTTCTTATAGGTAAATAGCTCTTCAAGAGAGGAAGGGACAATTATCTACGAATGTGCATTATGAAGACGAGTATCTTTCTGTAGTAGAAATGGCGCACACAGGAGCTGCTGGAGGACATTTTTCGGCAGATAAAACTGCAAAAATGATTCTCTTCACAGGAATGTGGTGGCCAACTCTACATCAAGTTGCAGCCACTTACGTCCAAAGATGCGACACCTGTCAACGAACAAAGTATCCTATGAGGAGAGACGAAATGCCACTAAAACCTATGATGAGTGCCAGGGCATTTACCAAATGGGGAATAGATTTTGTAGGACCGATTAGCCCACGTGCTAGAGGTTCTCATGCGGAATATATAATTGTAGCAATAGATTATTTGACCAAATGGGTAGAGGCCAAAGCAACCAAGAAAAATGATGCGATGACTATGGCAAAGTTTCTCTTTGAGAACATATTCACTAGGTTTGGATTGCCTATTGAAATTGTGAGTGATAGGGGCACACATTTTGTCAATGAAGTAATAGAAGCCCTAATGAATGAATTCTTAGGGATTCATAAGAAATCAGCCCCTTATCACCCGCAAGCCAACAGACAGGCTGAAAGTTCAAACAAAATCTTATGCATAGTCTTGACTAAAATTGTTAACAATGGTAGATCTGACTAGGATAAGCAATTACATCACGCTTTATGGGGCATTCCCAATAGCCTACAAAACAATCATAGGAACTACTCCCTTTAACCTAGTGTACGGATCAAATGCCATCTTGCCAATTAATTTCTTGGTACCTACTCTCAGAGTAGCTGCAAATTATGAATGGACTGGGCATGAGTTATCAACTCAATTGGATCAAATAAAAAAGTTACACGAAACAAGATTACAAGATGTAGCAGGTATTTACGCTGCATAAAGGCGGCAAAAGACATATTTTGATGCTCATATTAAAGATAAGAACTTGAAGGAAGGAGATTTGGTCTTGGTCTATACTTTGAAGCAACATGCAAAGAAACTACAAAAAAGAGGATATGGGCGCTTGATAATCAATCGTATATCTACCAGCGGAGCCATCGGCCTAGCAACCCTAGATGGAGAAGTATTGCCAAACTATATAAGTGGTTGCCGAGTTAAAAAATATTTAGAGCCATTGACAGAGGAAATAATTTCATGACTTATAATGGCCAAACATAGAGGAGAAGAAGACAAAAGAATACGAGAGGAAGAAAGACAGGAAGCTCTAGAATGAATCAGGGAACGAAAAGAATGGATGAGAGAGAGGGATGAAAGGTATCGACAAGGAGAGGAATTCATCCCAATGGCTAACTTTAGAGCCTTTGAAAACCTAGGACAGATCACAAAGCAATAATGTTTGAATTTGGGTGCTTGAACAGAAGAGTACCACTTGGTGGATGCTCTCATTGACATAGGAGCAGCTGTAAGCTGTATCAAGTCATCATTGACTCAGAAAATCAAGGAAGAATTATGCCCATCTAAGGCACAACTGATCGGAATAGGAGGAAAAGTTACTAAATTCATAGGCGAGATTACCCTGTCACTGCATCTTGGAAACAACACGATGCAACAAAAACTCTTAGGGTGTCATGATCAAGACTTATTAGAGGAACTCGTGTTGGGTCAAGATTGGATATACGAATATGAAGTGACTATCCAATTAGCCTTAGGTTACATATCGGCCAAGATAGGACACCGTGAGATATTCAGCATGTTAAACGAACGACCTGTCAAAGACAAATGTATAGGCTCGAGAGATCACTCACACATGCATGAGGATGAATGTACATTCACCCCCACTGTGGAAACCCCACCATCAAGTACTTCATGTGAGAATGCACAGAATCTCAATCTCGCACACACTCCCAAACTAGTGAACCTTGTTTGTTATTGATCTTTGGAGTTATCCTCTCCAATCATTTAGCATAAAGAATCAACAATACATCTTTATTTTGTCAATCCTGGAAGTATTCTTGAGACCACAGCCCCTTCAAGATGATAGAATCCAAGAAATAAGAGAATAATGGCTGGATTTCTGAGAATAGTGAAAATGAAGAGGAATTTCTAGGGTTTGGATTATCTTGAGCAAATCTCCACCATTTTCCACAATCTTGGTGTCTATTGCATGTTATTTTATCAGCAAAACACAATTATGAAGTCAAAATAAAAAAATATCACCTGCATCATACAAACGAGACAATTGCGATTCTGTGAAAACATACGATTTTCAGCTCCAGCACCATTCTTCATCATCTTATCACTCAACACATCAGTATACAACTCTCTTCATACACATTCAATCAGATTCACACAATAGAAGCTCACAAATCTCCATGGATACACAAGAACTAGACTCACAAATCAAAGAAACCACACAAAGAGGAGAAAACACGATTTTGAGCAGAAAACTCCTTCTCTATTCACTTGGATAGCATGTAAACAAATGATTAACCAACCCCCCCATAATAGAGGAAATTAGCTTATATACATTTTCAAGTGTCCCTTTTCACACTTGAATTTTGGTCCTTTCCTCTATTATTCTAAAAATATGCTATCTAGGAGTTTCCAAAAGGAAACTCCTAGATAAGATTCTAGAAAACTTACATAAGATTCTATCCTACATAAGGAAGACTCTTCCTTATTTTTACAACAATTGCATAAATATTTTTACAAATTTCTATCATTTTACAATTATTTTTCTTCAAAAAGGCTTCCAAAAATACATCCTCTAACATCCTTCCCCTCCTAAACCTTTTGGCTCCTGACAAAAGACTTTCTTGCTCTTCTGCACTGATCACTCTTCTTCATTTCTTCTTTCTTTGATATACTTGTGACAGCAAATCATGACTTTTCCTTTCTGTAACATTTAGATTATTGACCATTTCAAATAATGCCTTTCTCCACTGTACTGCATCTTCTGGTTTATCAATGACATCCTTTTTTAAGTACTCTGTATAGGCAGCTTCATATGCTGTGAGTCTGGACTTAGTAACAATTGACAGATTTCCAAAAATCTCTGACTCTCTTTCAAAAAACCCGTAATCAAAGATGTCTTCAAAAATTTGTAAGTAATGACTACCCAAAAATATCACTCTGTTGTAATATGCCATTAAGCAGATTCTATCAGGTGTTTCACTCAGATCAAACAATAATGCATCTGTTGGAGAATTGAAGCCAATATAATTTAATGTTCTGATATCTGTGTCGGTGTATGTTTCTATACAGGCCAAAATTAATCTCATTATTCTGATAAGTAGAAGGCATGCAGGGTCGTTTACATCTTTGTATGTAGCTATTACGGACTCGGCTGTATTCACCATGTAACTCTTTGTAGGCCATGTACCTGCCTTTGGACCAGCTATTTTTGGGAAATTCAACCACTTAGGTAGAATTTGACCTTCTCTTCGTCTTTCCCAAAAAATTGTCCATTCTCTCCTTCTTGCCACTGGACAGTAAGCTAGATTGATTTTTAGATGAAGAGGTGCCTCCTTCCAAATTTTCCTACATTCTTTGTTGGCATCCAACCATTTGTTTCTCCACTTTGGATTGGCTCTTTCAAATAGTTCTTTAGTTACATTGATGTCCTCTTCATACTCAAGATATTTGTTTGAAGGTAGCCCAACTCTGGCCATCTGATAGTTCTTTATACTCTCCATAATCATACACAGTGGTATTCCCAATCCATCTGCGGCCCAGTGATGCTGATCTGGATTAATTCCCTTATTTAATGCAAATGTGACAATTTTTTCTTCATATTCAGCATGCATCTTCCTGATAAACTCCATTCTTGATTCTCTATTTGTTAAATCTTCTGAATATTCTCCTTTTGATCTTTTATCTGCCGGTTCACTATCATGTTGTATTCCCTCATTATTTTCTACCCCATATTCTTATGTATATGTGGTCTCCACATGTGTTTCTTCCTGAATTTGTGGCTTCTCCAATTTTTCCTGTAATTCCTCTATCGTCATCATCAGACTTCCATTTTGTTTTGCCCATAGCTCTCTTTCTTTTTTCCATTCATTCTGTTCCTTTTCTCTCCTTGTCTGCCAATCACTTCTTTCCTTTTCCATATCCATGTGTAACTTATTATATCCTCTCATAGATGTAGCAGCATGTATACTAGCCTGCTTTTCTAATTCCTTGGCTTCTTTCAATTCTCTTTGCAATTTCTGAATCTCTTTGTGTAATCCTTCCTTTTCTTCCTCTGTCATCTGAGCTGTTTGACTTTCCTCCTTCAATTGCCCTTCCTCCAATAGTATCTTGTTGATTTCTTCATTTGCTTTAGTCAAAATTTGATAAGAGGTTTGCAGAGTTCTATATCTTCCCTCAATCTTTCTCAACTCCTTTTCCAATTTAGTATTCTGCTCTGCTAGTTTTACACTCTTTTCTTCTAGATATTGAATATTATTTTGCTTCTGCACTTCCAGCTCTTCCAAAGCAATTATTTTGTTGGTAAACTCCTCATTTTTCTCTTGTACCTTCCTCAGTTGCTCTGACATCTGCTCCTTCTCCCTTTTATGCTCTTTAATAATCATACTGCCTTTCTCAAATTCTGACTCTGCTACCATCCCTGAAATGATCATGTTCTAGCTAGAAGGTCTGAACTGTTCAATGTTATTCATAATGATCTGACATGCTGATCTTATATTCTTTGGTATTCTTTCCAATCCCCCCTCCATTTCCATTTGTTTAGTTTCTAGTTGTTTGTCCTTTTTGCATTCACTCTCCTCTTCCTCTTCTTCTTCATATTCTATAATCTTGGCCTTGTTTTCTTCATTGCTTGGATGAGTGTCCAGTGTTCCTGAATCTGCCATGTCTTCTTGAACACCTGAATTCTTTTGCTCTAAAACATATGAAATCAGCTTTATTTCCTGTACCTTTTTCTTCTCCATCACCTGTTGCGTCTCTTCAGAGAGGTGTCCTTCCTTTATTTGTATCTCCTTTCCCAAGCTTAAAGTTTCCTGGAACAGAGTATATTCAATTTCCCCGACAGAGTTTCCCTGACATTCACCTGTTTGTTCTTCCTGTCTTTCCTTTTCCTGGGCTAGAACTGATTCAGTTACTTCAAAATCTTTGATCTGATCATTACTTCTTTCTTCTTTGTGTTCTTCTTCTTGCTCATCAATGTTCATGAGATCCATTGCTACCTCTTGTTCTTGATCCTCATTGGATGTAAATTCTTCATTGTTCTTCAAATCATGCAGTACATCTTTTATACTCTGGATGATCTCCTTTTCCACTACTCCCCCTGTGACTTCTTGAATATTGCCTTTCACAACTATTTCCTCTTCTTCCTAAATTGGATCATGATCTGTACCTTTTTTATTTATGACTCAACTGCTTATCTGTGCCTTCTTGGCTATTTCTTCTATGCTCTCATCTAGTTTGAAGTAGGTTTGTGAGGGTTTTGTCCATATGGATTTCATCCCAGTATGCACTAGTCCACAACTAACTTCTTCCCTTATTTCACTTGCCTGTTCTATCATAGCTGCTTTTCCCTTCATCAACCTTCTTTCATCTTCAATACTGGGCTGTTTTCCTGCTTGTTCCTGAATTGGCTTCTCCTGAGACTTTTTCTTCAATTCTTTAGGTGTTTTCTGTTTCTCAGAGGCCTGTGTAATTACATTAGGAGTATTTGGTATCGAAAAATTTAGACTCTTTAGCAAAAAGCTCTCAATATCACTTTCAGAATCAGATGAAAAATGTGAAGGTCCTCCTCTTTCTGGTTTTGTGGGTCTTGATACTTCTTCCACAGTCGATGGCTTCTGTGTTTCTTCCATTATTACTTCCTCCCTTTCTTTGGTGATAACAGTTTCAACTACTGATTTGCCCTTTCCCTTCTTGGTCAATTTCTTCTTTTGCATTGGTTTCTTTGGAACCTTCTTTTTCACCACAATAGTGGTTCTGGTCCCTGGAGGTCCTTGCAATTCCTTGAAATAGGCTAGCAACTCAACTTCCTTTCTGACAAACACTTCTTCTGTTTCGGCTGTCATCATTTGATCATGGAGTGCTTCATAGTGCTCCACCTCCTCCTGAACCCAATCTGTAGCTTTGCATGATAATCTTCCAGCATCTTCTGATATTGTGCCTCATACATAGCTCTTTTGTTATTTCCTTGGGTTAAATAAGTGTACAATTGCTCCTTGCTTGTCTGGGGTGGATGAGGTTCACTGGAGGATTGAACCTGCTTTTGTGCCTCTTCGTGTTCTTCTTTTGTAGCTTCCACTATTTCTAGTTCAACCTTCCTGGGGTCCAACCTCCTTTTCTTTACAGGAATCACTTCCTCAGATATCATCTTTCTTTTCATTCCTGTTCCCCTCATGCGGGTTTTTCCTTCTATTTCCCTTTCAGGCATTTTCCTTGGAGGACACTTGATTCCAGACATAAGGCTTCTGAAATACTGTGCCTCTGGAGCCAATTTCAATTGATCTTGCATCCCTAGGACATGATAAATAATTCTTGTTAAAAACTGGGCTCCATTCATGAACTTCTTCTGTTCCCAGTGTTTTGCTGCTTCTTTCAGCTGTTCATGGATGTATGGTGTGACATCCATTACTCCAAAAGGTTTGGTTCTATCCTTGTTGTTGAACATCAATAGTGTCACTGACTTATGTGGCATGGTATACCTTGGTAGTTTTGGAAAGCAAAAGTACTGTAAGAACATCCTCATGGCATATTCTTCATTCTCTCTTCCTTTAAAGTCAGTGAATTTTGCATACCCTGTATAAGTTTCCTTATTCTTTTTGACAAAGCTCGGGTCAAGCTTGGTTCCCATTGGGTAGAATTGTAATGCTGCTCTGATATGTTCTGCCTTGATAGTGATACCCACTTCCTGATTATCCTTGTTCTTGACTTTGCATCTGAAATAGGCATCATTCCCTCTTCCTATTTCCGTCAGACTGCTCATTACTTGTGCTAATCTCTCGAAATCAATGAAAAAGATAGGCTCCTCCAATATTTTGTGCAATCCTACTGCCTTCCATCTTTTCATATTGACAGCAACTCTTTGGAACCTGTAGAAATCCTGACACAACATTGTATATTTATATCCTCCTACTCCCGCTGTGAATATGTGCTGACCAATTATGCTTAGGGTCTCCTTGAGTTCCTTCACCACCTTCTCAGCATCTCGAATTTCTGACTATTCATCTGACTGTAGGTCCACCTGTTCTTCCACAGCTTCACTCTCTAGGAACCAATGGCCTCTTGATAGAGTTACTGATTCTGCCTTGAAGTCATGAATTGATAACTCCTTTGAATTCACCATTCTGAAGAAAATAAAATACACAAAGAAAAACTCTACCCACATAAGTCACAAGAAATCAAAGAGTAATATTTATTCTGAGATGTCATGACATAAGAATGAAAATAAAATCCACAATAAATTCTATTTCTTCAAAAAAGACTCAAAAAGTGATCATTACAGGTGTAGCAAGATGTCTAGTGCAGTCCCTTTTCCTAACCACTCTTTTGGAGAAAAAACAAAACATTTATCAATGATAAAAACAAAATTTAATTAATAAAAAATAAATAGATCTCTCCTACTCTTCTACCTAGATCTTGCTTTGTGCTTATATAATTTTTCTGTAACAAAGAAAGGAAAATAAACAAATTTTTCTCAACTTTTCTTCCTCTTTTTTTTTTTTTCAACAATGATTGCTTTTGTTTGTTTGTTTGTTTTTTTTTTTAATAATAATTTTTTCTATTTCTTTTCTTCCCCTCCTAATTCTCTTTTTTAGAAAAGAAAATCAGGTCAAATATATATTTTTCATAATTTTTTCAACATTGTTATGATTTTTTGAATACAGATCAAATCTAGATGATCTTTTTTCCATTGGAACACCTTTGATTTTTTCACCCAATACTTCCTGACTCCAATTGTTCTGGTTTCAGGCAAACAACCATTCCCTTGGATAAGCATTTTGTAGGAGTTTTTGGTCTCCATATCCATTTTGTCCTTGATTTCTGTTTTGATGAGCAGACCTCCTGTAATCTTTGATTCCATGTGCTTCTTGTTTTGATGCTTTGATTCTTTGAAGAATGCCATGATTGCCATCTTCTTCTTATCTCTCCACCCTTCTTTGTTCTTCCAATCTTTTGCTGATTTTGATCACATGAAGCTTGATTATTTAACATTTGTATTGGTAATGCCTTTGTATCTTCAAATGCAAAAGTGAATCCTTCCATGTGTATATCATGAACATCTGATTGAATTTCTTGTTTTTCATTACTCAATAAAAATATTAAAAACCTTTTGTCATTTATGTTCAATTTAAGCCTCATTTTTCAAAATCCAAGATCACTTTACCTTTTTGAAGCCATGGTTGTCCTAAAATCACTTTTTGAGCCATCAAATCATCTGGCCATTCTTCACAGTCTATTTTCATATATTCTTCATTGAACTTTACTTCAATAGACAGTGAAGACATACTCTGTACTATTTGACCTTCCAAAGTTTTGATTAGGGTTTTGCTTTTAGTTCTTTTTATGTTGAATTTACTTACCAAAGCTGAACTAATCCGATTTACTTGTGCTCCAGAATCTATCAAAACCCTAATGCTTTCATTTTGAAAATCCATCATCATCACCGGGACATGTTCTTTGGTTTGAGAGGAGTTTCACACAGAGAGACTTCCCTAAGCTCATTGATTTTTCTTATCCTTTCAATAGCTTCCTGTTGATCTTCTTTTCTAATGTCTTTCTCTTCTCTTTTTCTGTTTTGAGCTTGTTGCAACCTTCTCCATTCATCAACACTTAATGGGCAATCATACCTCTTAACTCTACATCCACTTATAAAGTTTGGCATGATTTCTCCGTCTATGTTAGCTAGTTGAATGGCTCCACTGTTGCTTATCTGATGTATAATATATGGTCCATGCCCTTTTTTCTCGAACTTTTTCTGATGTTCTCTGACTGTGTAAGCCAACACTAGATCTCCTACCTGTAGATCTTTCTCTTTTATGTGAACATCATGATAAGCTTTTTGCCTTTTCTTGTCCACATATAAACTCATAATGGCTTGGAGTCTAGATGCTCCCAACTTTTCCAATTCCATTACTCTCTCTGATAGTTCATGTCCAGTCCAATTGTAGTGACTTCCTACTTTTAATGTTGGAATAAGGAATTCCATAGGTAAAACTGCATTCTGTCCATATACTAGATTGAATGGTGTGCTCCCTATTGCAGTTTTATAAGCCACTCTATAAGCCCATAGGACATGATTAAGTTGTAGATCCCAATCATTCTTGTTTGTGTTCACTAACTTTGATAGTATAGTACAAAGTACTTTATTAGTACTTTCTGCTAACCCATTGGCTTGTGGGTGATATGGGGCTGACTTTCTATGACTGATCAGAAAATATTCAGTGATGTTTTCTATGATTTGGTTTACAAAATGGGTCCCCCTATCACTTACTAGTTCAATTGGAAGTCCAAATATGGTGATAATGTTTTCATATAGGAATCTGGTAGTAGTATGAGCATCATTTCTTTTTGTGGCTTTGGCCTCAGCACACTTTGTCAGGTAGTCTGTAGCCACTATGATGTATTCAGCATGGGATTGTTTTGCTGGAGGATGTATAGGTCCAATGAAATCCAATCCCCATTTACTAAAGGCTCTGGCTGAAATTAATGGAACCAATGGCATATCATTTCTTCTATTTGGTTGACTTACCCTTTGACAGACATCACACCTTTTTACATAGGTTCTTGCATCAGGAAATAGCGTTGGCCACCAAAAGCCAGAATATAAAATGAGTTTGGCAGTTTTGTCACTTGAAAAGTGTCCTCCTGCCACTCCAGAGTGTGCAATTTCCAACATTTCCAGATATTTATTCTCAGGAACACAAATTCTTAGGTATCCATCCATTCCTCTCTTATACAATTGTTCTCCTATCAATTGATATTCTTCAGAGATTACTTGTAAATTCTTTGAATCTGTACAAGCTATCACTTGTTTTCCTTTCTTCTTCCTTCTCAATTCTTCAATGATATTTTCACTCCAATCTGGATTTTTCTGGAACCAATATAGAGTTATGAATTCTGAATCTTGCAATATTTGGCACTTCCTGCAATTGGCAATGTATTTTGTTACATCTTGAATTTTATTAGGCCAATGTACCCCCATCCTATTGAGATTACTTAGGGTGACTACCCTAGAAGCATGAGTGCATGGGTTCCAATAATGAGCTCTCCTCAGATATTCTTGTTGCTCCTCCTCAGGAGTGCAATATTCTAATATGCCTGTGTGGTTGAGATGGTACAAATGCCCAGCTAGTAACATAAAGTTTCTGCTTTGTAATACTAAGTGTGCATTGTTCCGTTCTGCAAGGTCCCATGGTTAATAATGGTACTAAAGTCATGGCCCACTCAGGAACACTCTCTACCTTAAACAGATAAGTGTCTGGCAGATTGTCATCTAAAGGTGAACTGGGTTCTTCAAACTGGATTCGAGATAAATGATCTAAGTGATCTTGTCTTTTTAATGAAAAAGTACAAAGATCATCTACATAGATTTCCATTACCTTTCTCAGGAACTCTTTGAAGATATGACACATCAATCTCTGAAAAGTTGCTGGAGCATTGGTTAACCCAAAGGGCATAACCCTAAAGGCATAAATTCCCCATTCTGTGGAGAAGGCAATTTTATGTTGGTCTTCCAATGCTATAGGAACTTGGTTGTATCCTGAAAAACCATCTAAAAAACTATAAACCTCCTTCCCTGCAACTCTTTCTAGAAGATGATATGTTATAGGCAGTGGATAATTATCTCTTATAGTTGCTGCATTTACCTTTTTCAAGTTAATGCATACCCTAAGTTTCCCATTCTTTTTTGGTACCACAACTATAGGAGATATCCATTCTGTATACTCAATTTCATAGATGAAATTGGCAGCTAATAGCTTGTCAATTTCCTCCTTTATCTTAGCAGAGTATTTATCATTAAATGTGTAATGTCTCTGTTTACTAGGTTTTGCTTCAGGTGTAATAGGAATCTTATGCTCACAGATTTTAGGATCAATACCTTTCAAATCCTTATAGCTATAAGCAAATACATCCCTATAATTTCTTGCCAAGTTTCTTAGTGCCTCTTCTTCTTGAGTGGTCATGTCATTAGCCACTACAATGTGTCTTTCTTCTCCCTCCTCCTGAGTGATCATGATCTTTTTAGTTTCTTACTCATTATCATAAGCCTCTCCTTTCTTCTTTTCCCTCTTTGGTTTCCTTTTGAGAAGTAATCTATTTTCCACTTCATAAGTCTTGAAATTTTCTGGTACATCAAACTGTTGGTCTTTGTTCATTTCCCTTGTCTTCTTCTCATTCTCTTGATTTTCTTCTATTTCCTTGTGTTTATTTTTCTTGTATTTGCCTGAGATTTTATCCTTAATAGCATCCTCAGCTTTTACTTCCTCCAAAAATTGTGTCTTTCCTTTTTTTAATATCATTTCTTCTTCTATGTCCTCTTCTGTTCTGGATACCTTTATCATTTGTATTCCAATGTGAAAAACATCATATCCTTCTTCATTTTGAAATTCCACTCCTACATATTCATCACTGGCTAGGTCCATGGTGGCCAAAATTTGGTTCCACCCATAGGGCTCAAATTCCTCATCCTTGAATTGTTGTGGTACATAATTCTCATCTTGTAAGTTCCTTCCCTCCACACAATCCTCTCTTCTTAATCTCCTTTTCCTACTGGTGATATTTCTTATCATATTGCACTTCCATACTGATGATTCAGCCTCATCCTGGCCTTCCATCTCTGATTCCTCACTCAACTCTTGATTCTGATGAATTTTATACCATTCTTGAGGAGATATGTCACAGTAGTGCCCATTTCTTAGATTTACTTTGGTTATTCTTCCTTTGCTCTGCAGGTATAAGCAAGCATTATCCCAATCTTGCACAATTTGCATTTGTCTCATGAATGGTCTTCCTAGGATAATTTCATATGAAGTGGATTGTGGGAATTCAACTATAGCAAAGGTATGTTCTATCTCTATCCCACATATGTCCACAATCACTTTTTCCCATATTCCTAGGGGTTTTTCTATGTGTCCATCTGCAAGTTGCAATCTCATTTTTGTGGGTAATAATTCATTTTTTCCCCGTTTCTCCCAAGTTTGTTTAGTCATGATGGCCACTCCTGATCCACTATCCAAAATAGCTTTTGCCTAGTTTTTACCAAATTGTATTTTTAAAGTTGAGTTTCCCTCTTCTCCCTCACAATATCCTCCTATCTTATCAATGGGAATATACCACAACTCCTCCATTTCCTGTAGTTGTGGGTGAAGATTTTCTGGTGTTGTCTCCCATTTTTTTACTTGGTTCTGTAGGTGAGGATTTTGTTTCATTAAATCTTCCCATGTGGTATGATACAGAATTGTGCATCTTTTATCTATATTCACTTGGAGTGTTACTTGTGGGTTTTCTTCCTTGATACTATTTCCTCTTGTTTTTGTTGTCTCAGATTCCTCAACTGTTTTTTGAGAATTGTCTTCTTTCCCCATTTTGAGTTGTACTCCCCGTATGATCTGTTTACACTTCTGCATTCTTTCATGTTCTAAGTCTGGCATAGGATAAGCCATTGTATGATCAGCAGGGCTTGGTCCCTCTTGAATTCTTCCTTTGTATGCTTTTATTAGAGTGTCTAGACTTCGTGAATTTCCTATCTCCAACTGGGTTTGTGTCTTTTGAGGAGAAGTACTGTTTGATTGTTCCCTATTTTCTTCTTCAATATTTTTACCCATTTTCTGTTTCCTTTCCCATTTCCCTTTTTGTCTATTTTTCTTCACCTTTGAGATTGAACCTTCATTCTGTGCCTTAGTTGTTCTTTGTTGTTTTGTTTTTTACCTTGTTATAGCATTTACATTTACTTGGTCAATGTCACTCAATTCTTCCTGTTCCATGATACTGACTGCTTTTAGTGGTATGTTATTAAGTGTGTTTTGTTGTTTTTGAGGATTTTTTGGGCAATCCTTAATCAAATGCTCCCTGCCACAATCCTTGCAATATGCTCCTTCTATTCTTAATGTAGGAGGTTGTGGACACTCTCTAATGAAATGATCTCCCCCACACCTATAACAAGTTATCTTTGGTCCTCCTTTGAACTGAGGTTTTTGATTGGACATATAATTATTGGTTATATACATGAAAGTGGCAGTGTCCATCTCAATTCTTCCATTTCCCAAGTCTAGGGCTTGTAATTCTGGTTCTCTTGATTCATAACCTTCCCATTCTTCTTGATATCCTTCATTCCATTGATAATCTTCCTTGTATGGTAACTGTGTTCTTGAGTTTCCCTCCTCTATTAGTGTGTATTTAATTGGTACCACATTTGTTGGTATAGGAGGTTGTTGCCCAAGCACAGGTCTTGGTTGCTCAATATACACTGATTCTCTTTGGCTCCCATAGTCTCTCTCCTTTATGGGTTGTTTATTATAGAAGCATTCCTCCCTTGTATGATTTGTCCATTTCCTCTCTAGTGTACAATATTTGAGTGTTTTTCTATCTTGCAAATGTGGAGGTTTTTGATATGGGCAATGTTGTACCAGATGACTTTCTCCACAATTGTAGCATTTTTTATTTGTGTTTATCCTGGAGTTTATCAAGTTGGTTTTAGTGCTTACCTCTAGAGCTTTAGCAATGGCCTGAGCCAATTCTTCTGCTGGAGGAATTTTATCTTCATTTGATCTGGGTTGATCAAATGCTAACAGATCTTGGCCTCTGTTATCTTCCAAATCTATTGCTTCTTTTACACAAGCTCCTAGATCAGGGCATCTCCTGTAGTACACTAGGGTTCTTAATTGAGCACTTCTCAACCCTTCTATGAATAGGGATACTTGTCTAGCCATGGAAGGTACTTCTTCTTTAGGACATCTGTCAATATATTGCTTAAATCTCCTGGCTGCCTCTCTGACATTTTCATCTTTTTGTTGTTTAAAACTGTGTATCAGAGTGGCTGTGCTATGTTTTATTCCGGTCTTTGAGAATTCTCCAATAAAGGCTTCTAGAAAGGATTCAATATCTAGGTACATTTCTTTTCTCAAAGGGATGAACCAAGATAATGCTGGTTCTGTTAGGGTTAGACCAAATGCCTCAAATTGAACTTTATAATCTTCCACCTCCTCAGCTCTAATTAATTGTCTAAACTCTACAGCATGAGCATGAGGATCTGAATACCCTTCATATTGATTTTTCATACATTTGGCTACTTGATATGGTCTAAGCATTCTACCCTGAGGTTGCCAATGATGTCTTCTTCTGAGTGAAAATTCATTATAACCTTCTGGTTCCTTATCAAAGGGATTTGGGGAAGCATGTGTCCTCCTCCCTTGTTGTTGCTCAGTACTAGTGTAGTTTTCATGTGGTCTAGGTAAATCTGGTTATCCCATGTTATGTTCCCAAGGTCCTTTGTCAGCACATTGCCCTAAGTCATTTGAATTTTCTGGGTCTTGGGAGAAGATGTACACACACCCTTGCCTATCCTCATACCTACCATCTTTGAACTGAGCTACTGGTGTTATGTTTAGGGGAACTTCTAAGTTTCTCAATCTAATGAGAAACTTATGCATTCCATCTTGATATACATAGGTGCCAAACCTATTTGTATACATGTATTTGAGGATATTTCTATAATCCCCAGTTTCAATGGGTTCATTTGTTTCAGTTAAATTTTCCATGTTGTTTTCTTGCCCTAAGTTTCTTTTTTGCCCTTCCCCTACTATTGACTCTATCTCCTTCCTTCCTAGGTCTTGCCTAGTATGTGAATTTAGTTTGTTCCCAGACCTAAGGATCATTCACCTAATTTTCACGATTCTGTGGTCAGAATCGTGTTTTTCACGATTTTCTAACTTAGGCTAGTGTTTTTTCACGATTTTATGAATAAAATCGTGTTTTCCACGATTTTGAACTCAAAATCGTGTTTTACACGATTTTGTGTTCAAATTAGTGTTTTTTCATGATTTCATGACTAAAATCGTGTTTTCCACGATTTTGTGTTCAAATTAGTGTTTTTTCACGATTTTCTGTTTAAAATCGTGTTTTTCACGACTTTATGACTAAAATCATGTTTTTCACGATTCTGTGCTCAAAATCGTGTTTTTCACGATTCTGTGCCCAAAATCGTGTTTTTCACGATTTTCTAACTTAGGCTAGTGTTTTTTCACGATTTTATGAATAAAATCGTGTTTTCCACGATTTTGAACTCAAAATCGTGTTTTTCACGATTTTGTGTTCAAATTAGTGTTTTTTCACGATTTTATGACTAAAATCGTGTTTTTCACGATTTTATGTTCAAATTAGTGTTTTTTCACGATTTTCATAAGAAAATCGTGTTTTTCACGACTTTATGACTAAAATCGTGTTTTTCACGATTCTGTGCTCAAAATCGTGTTTTTCCCGATTTTGTGCTCAAAATCGTGTTTTTCACGATTTTCTAACTTAGGCTAGTGTTTTTTCACGATTTTCTGTCTAAAATCGTGTTTTTCACGATTTTGTGTTCCAAATCGTGTTTTTCACGATTCTGTGCTCAAAATCGTGTTTTTCATGATTCTGTGCTCAAAATCGTGTTTTTCACGATTCTGTGCCCAAAATCGTGTTTTTCACGATTTTGTAATCAAAATCGTGTTTTTCACGATTCTATGCTCAAAATCGTGTTTTTCACGATTCTGTGCTCAAAATCGTGTTTTTCACGATTTTGTGCTCAAAATCGTGTTTTTTACGATTTTGTTCCCAGACAATCGTGATTGCTCACAATCGTAAATAACACGTTTGACTACAGAATCGCGATTTTGAACATTTTTTTTGAAGATTTTAAAGTATTGATTTTCAAGCTTTTCTTTCTTCTAATAGAATCGCTTTATTAAGCTTTTTACATGCAATGAAAAAACTTAACCAAAAAATAATATTTTCTCACTGAAAATTCAAAAACTCAGAAAATCGCGATTTCGTGATTTTGATATTTTCCTACTTTTTTGTACTTATTGATCATAAAAATTTAAAGGCATGTAATTGAGGTGTTATAGAAACCACTCACCTTGCTTGCTTGACTCAAAGAAGCTCCTCAAGACCTGTATTTGCAGAAAGTCCAAGCGATTTTGAACATTTTTTTTGAAGATTTTAAAGTATTGATTTTCAAGTTTTTCTTTCTTCTAATAGAATCGCTTTATTAAGTTTTTTACATGCAATGAAAAAACTTAACCAAAAAATAATATTTTCTCACTGAAAATTCAAAAACTCAAAAAATCGCGATTTCGTGATTTTGATATTTTCCTACTTTTTTGTACTTATTGATCATAAAAATTTAAAGGCATGTAATTGAGCTGTTATAGAAACCACTCACCTTGCTTGCTTGACCCAAAGAAGCTCCTCAAGACCTGTATTTGCAGAAAGTCGCGATTTTTCCTGCTCTCTCTCTCTCTCACACTCACTCAAATGAATTTTTCTTTGAATTCCAGGTTTTTATAGTGTCCAGAAAATCACGATTTTGTGTGATTTCCACAGTTCTTCACTCTTTCACTTGTCCAATCTTTACTTACCCAATCTTAATGACATCTCTTGCAATTATCTTTCTCAAAAAACCCAAATATGCTAGAAATTCTAGAAAATTTCCCTTATAGAAAATCACGATTTTGTGCAAAAAATCGTGTTTTTTCTGTACTTCTTATTTTGTGCCAATTTGAGTGTTCTTCTCTCTTGTTCCCCTGCAGTACCCTTTACCAACTCCAATTCCACAGTCACCTGCCATTTTACCTCACAGTCACAATCATTAATCAGAAAATCGTGATGTTGTTCAGAAAATCGTGTTTTTCAAATGTTCTTATTTTTTGACAAATTTTTGCTTTTCTTTCACTTGATCCCTATTGCTCTTATCCCCAAGGCTTCAGTCCAACTTCCTAAGAAGAAAAGAAATTTGTTTGATTGTTTTTGATGAATTTGATGAATTTTTTTAGTATTTTGCCCTAAATAAAGGTAAACACTTCACTTAGGGTTTTTTGTTTGGTGATCTACTGATCCTATGTTCCTTGATTGGTTATGATCTCTTATGGATTAGCTATCAAAACAGTTCATGAGAAAAACTTTCCAAAGAAAATGTGCTATGAAGTGCAAGTATCAGTTTTTACAAAGATAAACTCAATCACACATTTCTTTTCAAAATGCAGATCAGCTTTGTTTCTCAAGATTTATGCTTTGATTTGGTTAACAAATGGATCTTTTCTACTTGCATCTAGCTACTTTACTTGACTTTTCCTTAGTGCAACCATGTTATCTTCCCAAGATCAACAATATTGCCTAGTACTTGGTCAAGAAGAACTCTAAAAATGCAAGAATAGACACATGTTACCTCATCTTCAGCTTTCTTGATTCAAGTTTCTCACACACCTGCACTTTTACTTCAAAAAATGAAATGAGCAACTATCAATTTACAAAAATTTTAGCACTTCCAATTCTAAAAGATGATATATTGTTTTCTTTTCCCAAAAGACAAGCAAAGACATCTACCTTTTCATGTTCACATTTCTTGATTAAAGAGTGTTACCTTTTCCATGTGTTTGTTACCATCATCAGTAGAAGATCCAGCAAGGTCCAACTTCAACGAAGCTTTTGAAATACTCCCCAGCAACGGCGCCAAAAAATGTTTGTTATTGATCTTTGGAGTTGTCCTCTCCAATCATTTAGCATAAAGAATCAACAATACATCTTTATTTTGTCAATCCTGGAAGTATTCTTGAGACCACAGCCCCTTCAAGATGATAGAATCCAAGAAATAAGAGAATAATGGCTGGATTTCTGAGAATAGTGAAAATGAAGAGGAATTTCTAGGGTTTGGATTATCTTGAGCAAATCTCCACCATTTTCCACAATCTTGGTGTCTATTGCATGCTATTTTATCAGCAAAACACAATTATGAAGTCAAAATAAAAAAATATCACCTGCATCATACAAACGAGACAATCGCGATTCTGTGAAAACAGACGATTTTCAGCTCCAGCACCATTCTTCATCATCTTATCACTCAACACATCAGTATACAGCTCTCTTCATACACATTCAATCAGATTCACACAATAGAAGCTCACAAATCTCCATGGATACACAAGAACTAGACTCACAAATCAAAGAAACCACACAAAGAGGAGAAAACACGATTTTGAGCATAAAACTCCTTCTCTATTCACTTGGATAGCATGTAAACAAATGATTAACCAACCCCCCCATAATAGAGGAAATTAGCTTATATACATTTTCAAGTGTCCCTTTTCACACTTGAATTTTGGTCCTTTCCTCTATTATTCTAAAAATATGCTATCTAGGAGTTTCCAAAAATTCTAGAAAAATTACATAAGATTCTATCCTACATAAGGAAGACTCTTGCTTATTTTTACAACAATTGCATAAATATTTTTACAAATTTCTATCATTTTACAATTATTTTTCTTCAAAAAGGCTTCCAAAAATACATCCTCTAACAAACCTCACTACTAACATCATTCACAATAAAAGCCCCTCTGAGGTATCGAGCACAAGAGAGACTAGTCATCTAACCTATCACAAACTTTCACGCATTAGGATCCATCCCATTCGTCACACTAGACAGGCGTGGATCACAAAAGATCAGGTGATAGCATATCATCAACAACTGAGCTACACTCTATACCAGAGACAACAACAGTACAAAAACTCAAGTCAAGCTATACTCAGAGGTCCACAAAGAATTGCTAGAGTGTGGATTCCAAAGAAGGTGATGGCCGCTCAACCGGCACACATGTAGATATGGATTCCCAGATCATGCACACCGACGACAATCATTAACAGAGAAATATCGAAGCTCAAGGAGGATCCGTACAACATGAAGGCTAAGAAACAAGAAACAAACAACTACAGGACAGTGCAGGAGCCTAAATATGCAACAAAAATCATTCAAAGATTCAAAAGGCGGACGAAGCAAAACTACAACGTGAGAAGCACAACAATCACCAGGAATGCTGGAGATAGAGTCTGCCATAGTAGAACAAAGCAAATATGGATGCCTAAAGGAAAGCCAATCTGTATGCATCGGCCAAATAATTTAGTTTGCACACATCTTGAGTTGCAAGAGCCCATAGTATGCATAATAGGGCCACATTTCAAGGCCATGCATTTGGCACCTACTTCTTCTTCTACTGGACTAGTGAAGCACATTTCCCTCGTAGGGAGTAGGAGAGCACTTGTACAATAATCTCAACAAAAATAACTAAACATACAATAAAAGCTTGGGCTAGGTACTAATGCTTTTGTTTTCTGTCAAAAATATATAAAAAAAATATATACATGAAGAAAATCCGAGGTAATACCTTTCTCACACCCACGGGAAAGAAACTACTTACATCACTCGGAGAGTTGCCAAATTTATGGAGGATAAATAAAGGATAACTCTTGATACCAGCTTTCCAACTGATTACTAGTATGTATTGAGTGCAGATGGCATCTTCCAATTCTGAGGCTACACAAGAGGAAGAGGTCCTACTTCTTCCCTTGGAATCCATTTCTAAAGCAAGAGGTCATTGGTTCCTTGAAGACCAGCCGGTGTCAGAACTTCTTTTCATGGCCACCATTAAGACTATGGATAGGGATCACTATTTCCCAATTATGTCACAAGATTTCCAAACTATAATACAGGGATTACCTCGCATCACATATGTTTGGACAAGAGCAGGAATAGATGCATTTTTGCGACTTCCTATATATTTGCCAAATTTTCAGAGATGCACACAAGTTATGAACACACTCTAGTTTGCAGTAGATAAGTTGTCAACCCCGGAAGCGAAAGTGCTCGATAAAGTTGGTGCATGGAAGACAATTCGATTCACCCATGAACTGATCAACAAAGCTTTTGGTTGGAGTCAAGAGGGTCTCATTAATGTTAAAGATGAATGTCATGATCCAAAAAAGAGAACCTTTGTGCAAATAAATAGGATAGATATAGAAGAATCGGTTCGATTGGTGCATCAACATTTTTGTTTTCCCAGCATGCATTGATATACAGAGCCTTAGAAGATCGTAGTTCAATTGCTTTCCCATGTGATGAAGCAAATTGGAAATAAAGTAAATCTTACTCCATATATTCAAGACCGTCTATTCGAAGCTAAGAAGAAATGGGGCCAGAAGAAGTTCTTGAATGGAAGTTCGGCATTGACCTTGCTAATCTATGAGGCACTTGAGATGAAAGAATGTCTACGGGTGATGTCAACCTCCATAGAAATGGAAAAATATGTAAAAGCGGCCACTGTTCCAAAGAAAAAGAAAACAGTCATTTCCACAGAGGAAGTGGGAACAAGTTCCAAGCAACCAATGAGAGGGACTAAGCATGCTAGGGAGGAAGCAGCACAAGAAACACCATAGTCCAAGCGGATGCACATATTACCAAAGATCCCTCTGACACAACCTCCGATCACAAAAAGAGATCTTTCAGCAGCTCTAGAAGAAACACATACATATATGTGGGGCCAAGTGAACCTAAATGTCCAAGGACATGAATATAGACAGGCCAGACGAGTGCCGCAACAAAAGGACAAAGAACATACTCCACAACTAGCTGCCAGATACAAAGAATTGGGACTGGAGGATTCTAGTTCGAATGAGGAATCTAGTCAGGAGAATGACACCTTGGACACCCACATAAGAACAGAAACGAACAATGAAGAATGGACAGAGATAGACCAGCTCGAAGTCACGCCAGACAATCAACAACCACGCATGCCAAACCAAGAAGTGTCCACGGAACCAACACACCTCATTCAGTTAAACGAAAAGTCACAAATCAGCATAAAAGAAGCTCCAATCTCACACAAAGATGGAGTACCACCCATAAAAGAAGAAATACAGACGAGCATGGAAAAAGAAAGAGATCTACAACAAAATATGGAACAAATTGTGATTGAGATTCCTGATGACACTCCCCAAGGTAAGTCAATAAGTAAAGAGGCTGAGCCAAAGATACAACTTCATATTTGGCAGCCACATGATACAACATTGCATGTGGCACAAGGAAAAGATGTTATGACAGGTGAAGAACCTAACATCCCGACAACTTGGTTAAATCTCGATGTTACTCAATTGAAACCAATTGTCAAACAAATGATACAAACGACCATGGATACACAACAACAAATGATGGAAATAGACGTAGATTACGACAAGGCATTGAGGGGAAAGAATCAATTTCAAGTGATAAGTGAACAAATGTTTGTGCAACTAATACAAGTTCAACAGGTGATGTCAGCTAAAGAAACGGAAATAACCGAAATCAAAGGACAATGCACTACATTAATGGGGCAGAATCACAAGCTTCAGGAACAGCTGATAGAGCTACAAAAACAACATGAAGTAAGTGAAGCGGACAAAGAAAGGATAAAGAGTAGAAGCAATCTGCTAGAAACACAGCTCAAAGCATATATGGAGGAAAATGATAACTTACGTTGCAGAAATAAAGAATTGATGAAGGCATTACTGTATGACCAATCAATAGAAAAACAAGGGACAACAACAATTGACCAAAAAGAATTGAACGGTCAAATAGCAAAATATGACAATTTGTTGAGACAAGAGCAGACTTTAAAAGAAGAATGGGAACGCAGGTATATCGACAAAACCAATGAGCTCAAAAAACAACTACAAAATGCCAAAGCCAAACTCGTAGTGAGCTACAGTGAAAATGTGGATCAAATAGCAGAGATCGGTAATGAGCTTCTCACAGCTAAAGATGCACTCCACATAGCACTCCACGAAGTTAAAGAAAAGACTGAACATCTTGCACAACTAGAAGCTCAAACAGAACAAAAAGCAAACATAGAGACACCAGTAGAGCCACAACTAGAGAATCCTACTGACGAGGTAGAGGTACGTCCTCTATCTCCCCCGATCTATCATTCTCCAATAAAAGAGCAGATGGCGGAACCATGTGATGATCATCCAATGCCATATACTGCAGAAATAGGTCAGAAGGAACGGGCACTATTGGTGTCCCGATTGACAGAAAAAAAGTTTGAAAATGAAGTTGTCAAGGTCATGAAAGAAGCCAAAATAAAAGGAAAAGACTTGGATACAATAATGAAGCCTTTCAATATTCCTTATGGACTCTTGAAAGAGAAAACACGACAATATATAAAGAAGATCACACAAAAGGATCCAGATGAGCAGCTGTACTTCAAAGACAATACCTTCAATTGCACTCAAGAAGAATTCGAAGCTGCACAACTT
>CM035437.1:133674713-133732213 GCA_020310875.1 Ceratopteris richardii
ACTATAAATTTTGATATTTGTATCTGAGGTAAACCCATAATACAAACCTTCATTGAGTGTACCCTTAATGTACCTCAACACCCTTTGTCCTGCAATCCAATGTTCTTTCCTTGGGCAATGCATAAATTGAGACAAAACCCCTACTGCATATGATAAATCAGGTCTAGTTAGAGTAGCATAGATAAGGCTACCAACCAAACTCTGATATTGTCTCATGTCTTTGAATTCTTCACCTCCATACTTACTCAATTTGTGATTCACCTCCATTGGTGTAGGTGCTACCCTGCAATCATCCATTTTAAACTTGATTAACAAGTTCTTCAAATACCTTTCTTGGGTCACAAATACTCCATGTTGAGTATATGTAATCTCCATGCCCAAGAAATATGACAAGTCTCCCAAGTCACTTATCTTGAACTCCTTTTCCATTTGCCTCTTGAGCCTTTGTATTCCTTCTTCATCTGTACCTGTAAGGATTATATCATCAACATATATGCACATGTATATGAAACCATTATCACTTGCTTTGACAAGCAAGCTACTATCTGCTTTAGACACCTGAAATCCAAGTTCCTTTAGGAACTTCACAAGTCTATAGTTCCATGCCCTTGGGGCCTGCTTCAAGCCATACAAAGCTCTCTTGAGCTTGCACACATGATCTGGATACCTTTTATCTCTGAACCCTTGAGGTTGCTCCATGAATACATCATCTGAAATATAACCATTCAAAAAAGCATTCTTCACATCAAGTTGACATAGCTTCCAACCTTTACATGCAGCAATAGCAATAAGTGTCCTTATGGTTGTCATCTTTGCCACAGGACTATAGGTCTCATCATAGTCAACACCATATGTTTGAGCAAAGCCTTTGACAACAAGTCTAGCTTTGTATCTAGACACACTTCCATCTGCAAACCTTTTTGTCTTGTAGACCCACTTGCATCCAATAATCTTCTGACTATTTGGTTTTGGAACCAAATCCCATGTTTGATTCTCCAATAGTGCATCATATTCTTCCTGCATAGCTTTCTCCCATTTTTCCTTACCTTTTGCCTCTTCATATGTAGAAGGGTCTTCATCTGTATTTACCATATAAGCATAATCTTTTGTGGCTAAAAATGAAGTATCATAACTATACCTTGTAGGTTGCCACCTATTTCTTGATGACCTTCTGAGTTCTCCACTCCTTGAGGTTTCTGGTTCTTCATGTTCAGGATCAAATCTTGGGGCTTCTTCCATTTCAACCTGCACTTCATTATTCTCTTGTTCATTAAATATCTGAACCTTTGATTTACCTTTCCTTTGGCTCACTTCTTCTTCATCACCTGTATTGATGTTGATTGTACCTGCATACCAAGTGCTTTGTTCATCAAATGTAACATCTTTAGAAACCATGAATTGTTTTGTAGATGGACTCCACAATCTATAGCCCATCTGCTTGTCATCATAGCCAATGAAAACATACTTTTCAGCTTTAGGTTCCAATTTATGTCTTAATTGTGATGGCACATATGCATATGCCACACATCCAAAAACTCTGCAATGATCTAAGGTAGGTCTCTTACCCCACCAAGCCTCATATGGTGTCATACCCTGCAAGGCTTTACATGGTAGCCTATTGACCAAGTAAGTGGCTGTATTTATAGCCTCAGCCCACAAATAATTAGGGCAATTTTTCTCCTTCATCATGGATCTTGCAAACTCAACAAGAGTTCTATTTCTCCTTTCTGCAACACCATTTTGTTGAGGAGAGTACCTGCAAGTAACTTCCCTTTTTATACCTGCATTCCATAAGTAATCACTGAACTCATTTGAGAAATACTCTCCCCCTCCATCTGACCTTAGTCTTTTCAACTTATGACCTGTAATTCTTTCTGCATATGCATGATAGTGCTTAAATGTATTAAACACTTCTGACTTATCTTTGATCACATAGATAGTGATCCACCTAGTAGCATCATCAACATAAATCACATAATACCTTGATCCATTTATACTGAAATCTTTTGATGGTCCCCACACATCTGTGTGTACCAACTCAAGCTTCTCTGAGTACATAAAACCATGCTTGGAATAGGAATGTTTATGAGCCTTACCTAATTGACATGCCTCACATTTGTATGTCATATGTTGACCTGCAACATTAGGCAATCCAAGCACTGAACCATTGTTAACCATATCTTTAATACCTCTTTCATTGAAATGTCCAAGCCTCTTGTGCCAAAGATCTAACTCAGAGATCTTATGTCCTCCATATGTGAACATAGCATGACCAATATTGCCTTGAATCTTCAATGTAAATAATCTTCCTTCCTTTTTCCTTGAAACAATCTGTTTATACCCTTGGCTAGGGTCTTCCACATATACTCCATCATTAGTGAACCTTACTTCATATCCCTTTTCAACAATTTGTCCTACACTTATCAAATTCTTAGGGATTGTAGGAACATACAAGACCTTACTCAATAAGGTGCTTCCATCCTTGGCCTTCACTGATCCAATTGACTTCACATTGTGCTTTGTGTTATCACCTGTTTGAACAACATGATTAAAAACTTTACTCTCCAAATCAGTCATCAAAGATATGTTACCACTCAGGTGATTGCTACATCCTGAGTCAATGTAGAAGACTCTTTGATCTTCATTTTGCCTTTCACAAGTTGCATTCATTATCAATGTTGAATCTTCCTTTTGATCTGAAGCATAATTGTAGTAGGTGTTGTTATATTGTTGACTTTGGAATCCTCTACCTGCATTTCTTCCAAAGTAATTCCTTCCACCTCTACCTCTGAAATTGCCTCTTTGATTTCTGCCACCTCTTCATCTTGAATTATAATTTTGATTGTATCCACTATTATTCTGATTATTATGCCAACAATCATTAGCTAAGTGATTTGTCTTACCACAAATCCAGCAAGCTTTGCCTCCATCTTTGTTGTTCCTGCCTCTTCCTCTACCTTTGCCACCTCCTCTTCCTCTTAGGAAGTTGGCTTGAGTAGTTGTTCCTTCATCTTCATTTACTTGTTGCTTTCCTTTGCTATTCTTCTTCTTGTCCTTTGAGTACATTGCATGACCTGCACTCTTGTCACCATCTCCTTTAACATCCTGCTCAAATGTTAGCATATGACCTAACAATTGATTTAAATCAGGAGTGAAATGGTCAAGTGATAACTCTGTAGACAAAATAAATGGCTTCCATTTGTCATCACCTCTCAATCCTGTAAGGATTTGCCTTACCAACTTATCTTCCTCAATGTCTTCATCAACAGCTCCTAAAGCATCTGCAATATCTTTCATCCTTGTCACATAGTCTGAAATGGATTGAGAGGCCTTCTTCTTGAAGGTAGTAAACTCTGCCCATAGGGATGCCTTCCTTGACTTTGTAGTGTTCTGGAAATGCTCCTCCAAAGCATTCCATATGTCAGTTGCACTTTCAAGACCTCTAATATGAGGTAACAAGTAGTCATTGACTGCCATATATATAATGCTCCTAGCTTGAGCATCTTTCTTCATCCAATTTTTCAGATCTGCTAACTCTTCCCTAGTTGGAACACTAGGATCTCTGAACTGTGGCTTCTCTTCTTCTCCTGTGATGTAAGCAATTAAATCTTTGCTCATAAGATGAGCTTCCATCCTCATTGACCATGCAGGATAGTTTTCCCTATCCAATTTCTCTATCTGAAGAGAATCTCCCATCTTGTGTCTACCTGTGTATTGAAATCTTCAAGCTTTATGAACAATATATGTACCTTTACTTCGAATTAGACTCCTTTTGTCCTTCTTGATGTCGTATGGTCTCCTCCTCTTGCTTTGCCTTCAAACTTTCACCTTTTAGTTCTTCAATTGTTGAATTTCTTGAATCTGCAGCAGTCGGGACCTTCCTTTCCTTGATTTGATATCTCCTGCTCTGATACCACTGATGGAGAGTGTTAATCTCCAAAAGAATAACCTACTCTTGAATTTAGAACACCTCTATATCAAGAGTAAGTCAAAACCTTCACTAAATTAGAGGTCCAATCTCCAAATTATCAAAAGTTGACAAATTCTGTGAAGAAGATGAAACACAGAAAATCTGCTGCACAATTTCTTCTAATTGACCTATCAAACATGTAAAGTTTTCTATGAAATTTTGTATGGAGTGTCGCCTAGAGATTGCGCACCTCCTCCAAGTTAAAGTTCTTCAAAAGGTTTAGTATAACTTGAGAAATCAACTTCACAAGTTACCTATGTCTGAATCTGTACTTCTGAGAAGTCGATTTAGACACCCCTAACTTCTTAACTTCAATTCTCTCAGTACAAAACCCGTTTAAGCAAATGCTTGTAGCCACGAGTAGATCATCTTCTAACTTAAAGATTAAGTGCTTACTTGCACAAAACTTTAAACTATGGAGTGAGATCTGACCAAAAGATTAAACTCGAAATTTGCGCCTGTTTCAGAGAACTGTAAACATTCAACACATATGAATGTTCCTACTTACAATTCTCCTAGCCTGTTTGCAATTAGACTCTGAAACTCAGGTCACAGGCTCATTAACTAACAACTTAGATATCCTCAAAAGGATTTCTCAATTGATCAAACACAGACGGAGCAGACACGAAAAGATCGAGCGCAATATTTCTTCATTAACTCAGAAAAATTACAGTTGAGTGATGAGAGGAAACTCAACTAATTTTTCACATGTCTCATGATATCTATCTTCCTCATTCTTGACTTCTATCTATTCTCACATATGCTCTCATACTACGCCTCGACATTTTCATGGTATTTATAGATAAATTTGTACAAGTCTATGACTAATCAAAGATCTAAGTGAACTATGTACATATGTGTACATTCCTCACATATTCTGAATGTGTCTTCCTTCCAAGCTTCAAGAATTGATCTCATCCTTCATTCTTTAGTCTTCAAACATTCAATTGGTGATTGGTCTGCACCAACAGGCAAGGCCTCTCCTTTTAGGGTCTCTAACTCCACAACACCCCAATTTAGCATTTTTTAACTCGAAAATGGCTTCCTAGTGTGGAAGCCATTTTCCTCTCACTTGTGTTTGAAGATGAGGTCTACGGAGAAGAACTAACATGCCTGGCTCTATGTTGTTGTTCCATAGATTTCGATCATGTGCCTCCATGCCTGGCTCTATGTTGTTGTTCCTGGATAGGTGATCCACCATAACATTTTCTTTACCTGGTCTATGGACTACATAAAAATCAAACTCTTGGAACAAACGTAGCCACCTCCATATTCGCCCTGTTGCTTGTGGCTTGTTCAATAAATACCTGAGTTGCTGATCAGTGATGATGACAAACTTCACACCTAGCAAATAATGATGAAATTTTTGTACTGCAAAAACCACTGCTAGAGCTTCCCTTTGTGCTATAATTCTTTTCCGCTTTAGTCAAAATTCCACTAGCATACTGGATAGGCCTATCAAGTTTGAATTCTTCACTATGTTGAGCCAATACTGCACCCATTGCATATGCACTGGCATCTACATGCACATAAAAACTTTTTGACCAATCTGGTGTGATAAGAATTGGTGCAGCTACCAATTTGGACCTTAATGTCTGCTAAACCTTTTCTTCCTCCTCTTCCCATTTAAAGGGCACTTCTTTACCTGTAAGTCTAGCCAGTGGCCTGGCTATCTCTGCATACATTTTTATAAACCTCCTGTGGTATCCAGTATGCCCCAAAAAACTCTGAATCTCTTTAGGAGATTTAGGTTTAGGCAACTTTAATATAGAAATGATTTTATGAGGATCTGGGGCCATACCTTTAGCCGACACCACATGTCCCAAGAGAGTTCCTTCCGTCACAAGAAAATGACATTTATTTGGGTTGAGCTTGAGTTTATTCTCCTTGCATCTCTTAAAAACATTCTACAGCTGTCACAAGTGATGGTCCAAACAATCTAAAGGGGTCTCATTGTGAGAACCTGAAAATGAAGAGAAGTCATCCATGAAAATTCTAAGTGTTTCCAACAATGAGGGACCAAAAATGAGGTTGATAGTTCTATTGAAGGTGGCTGGAGCATTTCTAAGTCCAAATGGCATTTTTACATACACATATGTTCCCCAAGGTTTGATAAAAGCAGTCTTTTCACGATCCTTTGGGTGTATTGATATTTGATTATAGCCACTAAAGCCATCCATAAAGCTATATAATGCATGTCCAGCCACTTCTTCAATGACTTAATCTGCAAACGGCATTGGGAATCCATCTGGAATGGTCACCTTGTTGAGTGCTCTAAAATCAACACAAATTCTGATTTTATTGGTATTCTTCTTTAGCACTATAACCATAGGTGAGAGCCACTCTGAGTGTTCCACAAGAATGATGATTCTTGCATCCTCCATCTTCTGTATTTCCACATAGACAGCTTTAGCATATTTTGGGTTAAGTCTATAACTCTTCCCTCATATTAGTTTGGCTCCCTCAACCAAGGAGATTCTATGCTCTCCATAATTGGCAGACACTCCTTCTAAGTCTCTATAATGCGATGCAAAAACATCTGTATAGTGGGTCAAGAAAGATCTTACCTTTTCAAGGAGCTCTGGGTGGCTCCACAACCAAGTGGCCACCAATACTGGACGATTATTGTCTTGACTGCCTAATTGTATTTCTTTGATAGGGTTTCTCTCTACCATATTATCTTCGTGCTCATCTCCATCCTTGTTTTCTTTCGCAAGCTTTTCGTGCATTGTTTCATAAGCAGGGGTATTTTGGATCTCAATGCATTCCTCCTTATCCTGCATCCATCCTGCAGGGATTTCTTGAATTGGGAAAGAGCATTCTTCACTAGCATGTTTTACCTTGTCTTTAGCTTTAGAAACTCCCTTCACTGTTGTTGTTACTTCCTCCTCCAAGTTGTATTTGAGGGATGTCTTCCTACACCTTCTGTGGTCTGTGATGGGCTCTCCTAATCCATCAACCTGAACTTTCTCCTGATTTTCATCATAACCTTCAGCTGTGCAAGAATTATTAAGAAAAACTCCAAAACAAGAGGAAGAGTTGCCTGCTTGGAGCCAATTTAGAATATCATCTTCTTCCTCGAAATCTATTTGGGTTTGGTCCTTTGTTTCTGGTTCCATGCAAATGCCAACTGTTTGCATCATGCTGGTGTTCCCTTGATTATCTGGGCCCTCCTCTAGATGTATTTGTGTTAGCTCCTGCCCATTCTTTTGTACCCACATAGTGTCTTTACCCCAATCATGGATGACACTTGCATGCCTCAGCCATGGTCTTCCAATTAAGAGGGGAAATCCTCCTTCAACCTAGGGCAGTCTTAAAACCACAAAATCGAGAATGAAGAGATTACCTTGTACTTCAAGTGGAACTTTTGGGATCACTCCCAAGGGCCTTACTTTGCTTTGATCTGCCAAAGTAATAGTGAAATTTGCAAGCCTTGAAGGGTGTAGTCCAATCTTTTCCATTGTATGTTCAGGCATGAAGTTAATGTCAGAACCACCATCCACAATAACTCCTTGAAACTCATGACCTTTGATCGATACTGTCAGTCGAGGACTCTTATAATTTGTAAGGGGTGCTTCCCCTACAATTTTACCTTTATGTATAACAGCAGTCTTTGCCACCAAACTTGTAGTGGAAGCCTCATCAATTATCTGCAAGAGTTCTGACCTGAATTTCCCATCCATCTTTATTAAATAAAAAATACTAACCTCCTTTTTCATGGACTTGAGTAGTTTTGAAGCCTCTACCTCCTTAAGAGGATGGGCTCCAATTGACTTATCAAACTCTTCATGAGCCCTGTTGAATGCATGCCCAATGGCATCACTAGAACATATGAGATCTGCTTTTTGCCTTGTATCTGCACATGTAGTGGCCTTGTCTTCAGATGTCTCTTTGTCTTTGTTCAATCCATCAATTCTTGATTCTTGAACTATATCTACTTGAGCCTTTCCCTTGCTTCTTGTCTACATTGTAAAAGATTCAATTACTTCTAACTGCACCACCCTAGTAGATGGTGATGGGTCATTGACTTGATCTAACGTTTCTTTGTTGTGCACAGAAATCATTTGAATGTGTGGCCTAGATGAAGAGGCTTGGTTCTTAGGACAACAATTTGTATAGTGGTCTCTGGCCTCAGGGCAGTTTCTGCAAGGAGGGGCATTCTCTGGTAGAGTGCACCTACTTTGATAGTGCCCACATTCTCCACATCTGAAACAAATGATTGGTCTCCTAGGCCCATTTCCAAAGTTATTCCTCTGTCTAGGGTCGTAATTGTTACCTTGATTGGGTGCAACCGCCATTACATTTGCTGGTGGTAGGGGTCCTCCTTGTGTCCAATATGTTGTTGCAGACATTCCTCTTGATTGGCATTCCTAGGCCTCATGACCAGCTTTCCTGCATAATTGGCAAGTCACACTTAACAGAGGACATTCAGTTACTATATGACCTTGCTTACTGCACATGGTACACCAAAGTCCACTCTTGATGCCACCTCCTTTGAGTTCCTTCAACTCCTGTCGTAGCTGAGCCAATTCCTCTGCTTGGGCCTTGTTGTGGAAGGACTCCATAGGCTTCACACAAGACTAACTAGCAAGGCCACATACTGGGAAGAGAGATGTCTTTCCACCCAACCAACCCCTCCAATATATAGCTCCAAGTCCAAGGGGGTAAGTCCCTCTCAAGGGGACATGTGTACCTTCCATCACATGGGTCACATGGTTTCCAAGCTTAGGAAATCACATGAAATCACATGGCTTCTAAAAGAAGACTCTCCAAGCTCTCACGTACAAACCAAGTGGCTAGGAGAAGCTTCCAATTAAGCCTAAGGTACTCAACCTTAGAGAATTAACCCTAAGGTTCAAGACCCATCTAAAAGGGGTAAATAAACCATAAATCCAAAGGGTTTCACACCTAGAAACCCAAGGGTTTTACCCCTTAGACCCATGTAATTATACAACATTCTCCCCCCCTTAAAAGCATTTTCGTCCTCAGAAATGAGTGGAGAAATATACCTTGGGGTATTCCCCCGTGCTCCATGATCAATCTCAAGCATCATGGCTTTCATCTCTCTAAGTTCGCCTCTTAATTCGAAAGGGGAATTCTACCCCAACTGAATCTAAAAAGAGGAGAATCCATGTGTGGTCTAATTCCTTGCCCCAATCATTCAAAGTTCTATCTCGTTTACATATGAAAAAGAACTGAGTCGAATGCAAAGTATGGAAAGAATGAAAAGGGTGGAAGAGAACATCCTTGCCTATTTCCTTTGTTTAAGCTATGTGTCATCTGGGTCTCCATAGCTCGAACATGTGAATTAGGTGGATACAAAGTGACTTCAGCTAAATTGCTTCCTTGGTCCATCTCTTATGCACCACTAGTGCATGAACCTAGCAAAATAGATGAATGATTCTTAAGGTTTCTTTATCAGATTCATCTCTCAAGTTAGAACCCAACTTGTTCTGAAAGGAAGATGAATCTTTCATAATCCCTGCCCAAATCACTCTTTTTTAGTGAAATGGGTGGATTTCCTTGTTTGCAATTCGCCTCCAATAATTCTAAATAGAGGGGAATTTCATTATATAATCCCTACCTAACCAATAGAATGGTAAAGGTGGATTATATAACATCCTTTTTATCTTCAGAGAGAGCTTACCAAAAAGTGGATGCAATGTTCTTTCAAAACTTTACGTAGTTTTGAGAATCCACTTTTAAGGGACTAGAATCCATAAGGGTTAATCTAACTATTGTAGCCTTTGATTAAAACCTATTTTACTTGTTCTTCCAAAAAGATAAGATCTTTATAACTACGTCCCAAGATGGGAACTCATAGTATAAAAGATCATGTTATCTTTAAGGTCATAAGTAGAAATAGATTATTCCAATCATTTCTTCAATGTTTAACATTTACGGATCTTTTAATTAGATCTCAAACCTTAAGGGTCTTCTTGATCCTTCTAGCATTCTCTCCCTTATGTTTTTAAGCTCTTAAAGATGTCCTATGTTGACATCTTTCTTATTTCTTTAGTTGACTTGAAATATCAAGTATCCAAAAGATGATCTTTCTGAGCTTTCTTTCAAGCTTGGTCTAAGATCATTTTTATGTTCCTTGAATTTCAAGTCATACTTTGGCATGAAGCTTTTAGAGCTTCATCCTTTGGAGTTTACCTTCAAACTCAAAAAAGTTGATCCTCTCCTTATTTCTAACTCTCTATAAGAGATAGATACTTTCATATCTTGTTGGAAGAATTCTTCTTCCCTTTGAGAGGATAAGACATTATCTTCCTGACGATCCATTGGATCATGAGTCCCTTTTTCTTCTGGCCATCAAGAAAAAGTACTCAACAAGATTCAGTACCCACCGTCCCATACCAGTGGGTTCCTCATCCAATCCACATAACTTTGTCTCCATATCTTTTCACCTTCTCTGTCCTTATAAATGCCCTTCATACAATGGTACCAAATTTATAAGAGCAAGGACTAAGGTGCTTAGATTACACCACCTCTAATCTTACTTAAATATTTGGTTAACCATTTAATGTGGTGTGACTTATCTTATCAAACTTTTAAGTTTGACTTGATCTTTGCCCTACTTGGGTCTTTTGGCTTTCTTTTCTTCTTTAGCCAAAATAAGAAATAAGACTAGGTCTTTCTCAAATAGATCCCTTCATGCTTCAAAGTTTTACCCATGGGTTTTACTTGGGGATCTAGCTATTATGCTTCATACAAGAATTCATATTCCTTAGGTCTATATTACTGGAATCCATAACGTATGTTATGTCATCCCCATGAAGCATCAAAATACCTTTAGGTTTATATTTTATAGCTTATCCAATTTCTTTTCCTATCCCACTTAGGATTTATACAATCCTAATGGTATATGCAAGTCTTCTCTTGCATTAGGGTTCTTTGAGAATTCCCAATCTCTGAGAATTTCAATTAGTTGGAAGATGTACTGAAAGATATATGAAGTACTAAAATACAAGGAAGTACTTCAACTTTTATCTCTTTCTTGCATATCTTTTACCTTTTAATACCCTGTTCGGTCTTTTCAAGGCATAAGATGCAAGTTCTTGGGGACTTTCCCCCCTCCTTAAGAGTTTTCATCCTCGAAAACTACCTGAGAGTAAATTGAAAATTGTGCTCTTTCAAAAATATTTGAAAGTGTTTATTTTCAATCCTTTATTGTCCTTCCTGGTTAAAAGAACTATTCAAAGCTTTTTATGCTTTCTTTTCTCCAAGCATACAGAACAAATGTCCCAAAGTTCAAGTTGAGATTACCCACAAATTCGATGTCCCATACTGTTGGGTTGTAAGGTATGCACACACCCACAATTGTGCATAGGAACCCTCCCTAGACCAAAATAATATTTGTTTTTGTATCTACTTAGGATTTCACATAAGAACCCTCCCTTAGACACTTTTTAATATTTCTCCTAAAAGTAAAGCTTTGGAGCTTTGTAAATGCTCATATCTTTTGAAGAAGCCTAGGAAAATCCCCTCGCACACGTATTCTCCTTTCTCTTGAGATTTGGAATATATGACAAGATCTCCTTGAGATATGAGAGTTAGGCATGTGCTCCTTTTTGACTAGTCAAAAGGAGCACATGGGGGAATTGTGTTGAGCCTATAAATAGAGGCTATTTCTTGTAAAGGGGGGGTCCCTTGGCCATGGCCTTGGCCTCCATGCTAATGGAAAGAAGGATCATTTGGCTTCCACATTTCTCCTTGTGTGCTAAGAGTTGATCCATTTGTGTGGGTTTGGCATTTGGGGTTGTCTTGTGTGTGAGCATTGCCCTCCTTTGTTCCTTTTGACGTTGTCCATGGTGCCATTTTTCATGGACGTGGGTGTGTGTTGGGGGATTCTTAGACAAGAAGGAGTTTGAGGGTTTGTAGGAGAAAAGGAAAAGACCAAGAGAGGAAATACACCTTGGAAGCTTCTGCCGATTGATTACAATAAGACAATTACAATGTTTGAAGCACAATACAAATCAATACTTCTGTGCACAATCCCACACAGAGTGCTCAATGACAAAATACCAAATATCCCAAAGTCTTCTTGCCGCCAGCCTCCTCTGCACCAGACCTCCACCTGCTTCAAGCTTATCCTTGTGCACACCTTGCACCAAGCTTCCACTAAGGGGGAGGAATGAATACCTTCTGTCGGCATGCACACACTGCAAGGAGACCTTGAGATCCTTGGGGGACTAGCTTAGCACTCTCTGCACAATCCTTTAGTCACTCTCCATGCACTCCTTCAACTCCACTTCTCTGCGTCGCACACTGGTGACTCTTGCACTTCCCTCTCTTGCTTCACTTAGACTATGCTTCTCTTGCTTACTCTAGAATTGGTCCAAGAATAGTCATTGCCTTGATTTGAGTGTGTCGATCACGTACGCTCCTAACTGCAAGAGTATCTTGGTTTTCACTTTGATGTCCCAAGATTGTCTTAACAAGTGGCAGCCAACGACTCACTATTTTGTCTTGTAGTGACTTTAGACTAAAACCAAAAATTTAATTGGGGGGCCATATTTTCACCTGTGCGTACGTTGCCGCTTCACATACCTTCACATTTTCCTTTTAAGTCTTCACTTTTGCACATAAGAGGGGGTTCACCTGAACCTTCCAAAACACTTTAAAACACACTTTGAACCTTAGGGAAATTAGAGAAAATACCTCTGCAACCTGCAACCCACTTTCTCCAATTTACCCTTTGTGGACAATTAATTGTGCACTACCTGTGCACTTTGACACCTGCACTTTAGCACTTTGACTTTGCACCTGTTGACTTTGACCTTGAACTTGTTGACTTTGACTAGTTGATTTTGACCTTTTGACTTTGACTATAGTTGACTTTGACCAATATGACTTTTATGGGCTCAACAGTTGCCCACCACCTAATGTGCTCTCTGTCCCGGAGAGCTACATCCAAAACTCTGAGCATATAGGACACCAGGATAATGGAGCCACAAAAACTAGAAGAGGACATCTGAGCAGCAACCAATTCCACCAGAACAAGAACTAGAGAAGAACCAGAAGTGGGATGTTGTTATGGAAAAGCAAAAAGGGGGCAATGGGAGGGTAGAAAGGAATGGGAAGGGAGGGCTGAGGGTGCGAAGATGGATGGGGCAGGGAGGGGTAATGATGTGGCTGGGCAGATTGGTAAAGGGAGGGATTGGGAGTAGGAATGAGAGGACTGGAGGGGGTTAAAATGATGAAATTGGAGGGCCACAGAGGGTACATATGGGAAATATAAAAACCAAATGTAAGATGAGGTGAGAATATACCATGTGGACAATGTGGTGAAATAAAAACATGTGATAAATGTGCTCAAAACTTGAGGGTTTTGACCAAAAGTCAAAGAAAAAGTTGGAATTTGGAAAAATAAAGCCAAAAACTGAGCTCAGAGGTGCCAAAAAACATGAAAATGACTCCATTTTTGTAAAAAACGGCCAACCGAGGCATGATCCAGAGCCAAAAGCTTTGAGCCATAAAAATTAAAAAAAATAAAAATATATTATTTTTTTCTTTTTGAACGCCCATACATATAAAAATGAAAAGAAAAATAAATAATAAAATAAAATAAATAAAATAAAAATAATAAAATAAAAATAATAAAATAAAAATAATAAAATAAAAATAATAAAATAAAAAATAAGAAAATAAAAAAATTAAAATAAATAAAATAAATTTGGGGGGGGGAGGGGAGGGGGGTGGTCGGTGGGTTGGGGGGGGGTTGGTCAGTGGGCATGCTGACGCTTTGATAGACCCACCTTAAATCCTTTAGTACAATATTATCTCCTCCATACTGCATCTTTTGTTTCCAAAGACTTGCAGGTATTCCGTCCACATCATTGTAAAGCCTTGCACTTACTATCATAAAAATTGACACAATAGATGATATCCATACCAGGATCCATAAAACAGTGGCCATTGACATAAGATTTGAAGCATCTTCATCACGACTGCACTTAAGCACTTTGCTTTTCTTCTCTTTTCCATGGCCTTTGACTGAGACTGTTTCAACCTGAGTGATTTCCTCTTTTTCTTCATATGCTTCTTCTCTAATTGAGTTTGGGAGAATTCCATAGCAGGAAGATGGGTCTTCTGCATGGAGCCAAGCCAACATGTTTTCATCTTCATATAAATTTGCTACTTCAAATAGATCTGCTTCTGGGTTGTCCACCACTTCTTCTTCCATACAAATACCAATTGTCTACATCATACTAGTATTTCTCTGATTGTCTGGTCCTTCTTCTAAAATTATTTGCTGCAACTCTTTTCCCTCCTGCTTTACCCACATTGTGTCCTTGCCCCAGTCATGCAACACATTGGCATGCCTTAACCATGGTCTCCCAATTAACAGGGGGAAACTTCCTTCTACCTGTGGTAGCCTTAAAACAACAAAGTCCAAGTTAAAGATGGTACCTTGTATTTTGACTGGAACTCTAGGGACCACACCCATAGGCCTTACTATGCTTTGGTCTGCCATTGTTACACTGAAGTTGGCAGGTCGTGAAGGATATAGTCCAATCTTTTTCATGGTATATTCAGGCATCAAGTTAATGCCAGAACCACCATCCACAATAACTCCTTGAAACTCATGACCTTTAATAGAGACTGTTAGCCGAGGGCTCTTGTAATCCGTGAGGGGTGCTTCCCCTAAACTTTTATCTTTATGCATAACAGCAACCTTTGCCACTAAACTTGTTGTGGACATTTCATCAATTATCTGCAAGAGTTCTGACCTGAACTTCCCATCCATCTTTATTAAATAAAAAATACTAACCTCCTTTTTCATGGAGTTGAGTAGTCTAGAAGCTTCTGATTCCTTAAGAGCATGGGCTGCATTTGACTTATCAAACTCCTCATGAGCCCTGTTGAATGCATATTCAATGGCATCACTGGTACCTGTGAAATTTTCTTTTTGCCTTGTATCTACACTTGTGGTGGCTTTGTCTTCAGACACACCTTTGTCTCTGTTTAATCCATTAATCATTGATTCTTGACCTATTTCCACTTGAGCCTTCCCCTTGCTTCTTGTCTGCACCATAAAAGATTCAATTTCTTCTAAATGCACCACCCTGGTAGATGGAGATGGCACATTGACCTGATCTAACACTTCTTCTTTGTGTACAGAAATCATTTGAATATGGGGCCCGGATGAAGAGGCTTGATTCTTAGGACAACAATTTGTATAGTGGTCTCTGGCCTCTAGGCAGTTTCTGCAAGGAGGGGCATTTTCTGGGAGAGTGCACCTACTTTGATAGTGCCCACAGTCTCCACATCTGAAACAAATAATTGGCCTTCTAGGACCATTTCCAAAATTATCCCTCTTTCTAGGTTTATAAGTGTTACCTTGATTGGTTGCAGCTGCCATCACATTTGCTAGTGGTAGGGGTCCTCCTTGTGTCCAGTATGTTGTTGCAGGCATTCCCCTTGATTGGCATTCATGGGCCTCATGAACAACCTTCCTGCATAATTGGCAAGTCACACTCAACATAGGACATTCACTTACTATATGCCCTTGCTTGTTGCACATGGAACACCAAAGTCCACTCTTGATGCCACTCCCTTTGAGTTCCTGTAGCTCCTGTCGCAGCTGAGCCAATTCCTCTGCTTGGGCCTCCTCCTCCTTTTGGAGCTTTAGTGCTTCAATCTCCCTCCTCAACTGAGTAACAGCAGTCTCCTCCTCTTTGTAGGGCTTATTCCTTTTTAAGCCCTCTAGCTCCTTCCTTAGCTGGATCACTGGATCCTCCATTTCTGTACCATATGTTGGTTGGGAAGAAGTTGCTCCATACTGGTGCCTTATCTGCTCCAAGCGTGTGGCTGTGTTGATGAACTCCTCTATGGAGGCTGTAGGTAACACTAATTCCTTTATTTTGCATTGGGTGGCCACTGGTAGGGGCTTAGCTAACCATTTCTTAACAAAAAAATCATGTGGTGGATCTGGCAATTTAGCCATTAGTGCCTTGGTCCTAGTCACAAACTCTGGGAACTTTTCACCTGGACCCAATCTCAAATTTTCTAGTTCTTCTATGATAATCTCCGCAGTGTTGCCATGCTGGAATTGATTTTTAAATGCATCTTTCATCACATCCCAAGTGGTAAAATGGTTTTCAGCAAACTGGCTGAACCACTTATCTGCTAATCCCTCTAATGTGGCAGGGAAGAGAATCAAAAAGGCATCCTCCCTACCCATTAAGCCTCTAGTCTTACATAGTGCCAAAAACCTTCTAATGTGTTCATCCGGATCCTCCTGAGCTAGGCCTTTGAAAGAAGGAAACTTTATATTTAATCTTGAGAGTAAAGTTTCCAAGTCTACTTGACCCGCCATGCTCTTTACTGATGAGGTTGAAGATAGTGGACTGGAGGACTGTTAGCAGTAGTCAAGGAACTGAAGGACTAACAAGACAAGGAAGCCAACGAAGGGAGTCGGAGCGAAGAGAAGGTACAAGCAGACAGAGTAGTCAAAGAAGATCGGGCAAGTAGTCCATTATTTTTTAGTTTTTTCTAGTGATTTGGAATGTGCTCCTTGTGCATGTCATGGTGGTGCACTTTGTTTTACCAAAAGGCGAAATTTTCTGTCGATCGTGATCGACAGAGGTCTGCGACACAGAGACAGTTCCGAGTTCGTCTGTACCTGCACAACGTGCCGGAGGGGATGATACAGCTGTACCTACAAGATCACTCAGAAAACAGGCAAAAAGCAATGCACACAATTCGCTCTCTCGCTCTCTCTCACAAGTGAAATGAGGGACATGGAAGGAAGAAGGTGATATGATCAAAAACTCAAATTTTTCGCGATGGTGGAGATGGAGGTGGGAGGTGGTGAGGATGATGATGGTGATGATGATGATGAAGTAAGAAAGAGAAAAATAAAGAAGAGTAAAGAAATTACTTAGAACGCCAACGTCTCAAATCTATGTCTTACCATCACACGCTTGTCCTCAAAGCTCGATCCCCGGCAACGACACCAAAATTTGGTGTAGCTCAGTGATGAGTAGCACCTCCTTTAATGTCAATCCGGGAAGATGTGAGGATGGTATGATGACCTCGAGCAAGTGAAGGCACAAGTGCGTGAGTGCGAAGCACACTAACATGCACACACATACACACACGCGCACACAAGGCAAGACAAAGAGTGAGAAGCAATGGAGTTCTTTAGATTACTTTCAAAGAGCTCATACAAGTTCAAATCAATTACAAGCTAACCTCAAAAATGAGCTCTCTAGCTCTATTTATAGTTTTTGACTAGGTTTTGGTCGTGTCCAGACCTAGTGTCTGGCCTAGTTAAAAAGTAGGTTCTAGGCCCCATTTGAAGGCTCAAATGGAGTCTAAAAATTATGAAAACTGGTAGGTAGCTACTTCTAATGCTCCTCAAGCTCAAGGACTCCTTGGCTTGCACAAAATGGTACAAAAATATGAAATGGTATTTACAATGGCTTTTAGTGAGGAAAATCACTATTTTTGTAGGGATTTCCTCTAACGATTTGACATACACATCTTCGAGCTTCCTACTTGCTCCTTCTCCTTATGTGTCCACCTCTTTGATATGCTTTAGCTTCCTGAAAAAGATGATGATACTGGAGGATATTGATGATGCTGGAGGATACTGATGACACTGGAGGATACTGATGACACTGGAGGATACTGATGACACTGGAGGATACTGATGATACTGGAGGATACTGATGATGCTGGAGGATACTGATGACACTGGAGGATACTGATGATGTTGGAGGATACTGATGGCACTAGAGGATACTGATGATATTGCTGCTGATGTTGATGAAGAATGATAGATCATGAAGATGAAGAAAAGCTGAATCTATCAATGATGAAGATGGACTAAAATGATAAAGTGAAATGTTTCTGATTTGAGATCTGTTTTCTTTCTGTTAAAGCATATGCATTGCATTTATGTGTATAGTAAAGATATGTATGGATTTATGAAAATCATGTAGAATGAAGATAGCAAATTTCTATTATGGGTTTGCATGAGGCATGAACGACTAGAGATTATATGAATGAGATCAGTTAGCAAACTAGAGGCTTTTGGGAGTGAAAGCTTGGGAATGTGATGGCATGCTTAGACCGAGTGCATGTATATATTGATTGATTTGAACACTTAGTGAGTGGAAAACTTTGGATCCTAGTATTTATTTCTTGCGAGATCTTACCTCCATATGGATCATGAGTTATAGAAAGACATTCATACTCAAGCCAGCTGTATATGTGCGTGTATGTCGTTGATGCGCTACGATGGGCTAGTAGGCGGGCGGAACCACCTTGGTCGAGTGATCAAGGCCACGAGCCGTAGCTAGTTTCGTCATAGGCCTGACCTATCTGTTGTCATGCGCTTGTATGGGTCGGTAGGCGGGTGGAGTCACTCTGATCGAGTGGTCAGAGCCACGAGCTGACGTCGATTTCATGTAGGGCTGACGTTGTGTATGTCGTGCGCTATGTCGGGTCGGCAGACAGGTGGAACAAACTTGGCCGGGCCGACAAGTCCATGAGTCGCACCCGATTTCGACATAGGCCAATTTGTGAAAAATAAAAGATAAAAAGAAATGCTGAGCTAAGATGAAGAAAAAGAAAAAGAAAAATGAAAAAGAAAAAGAAAAAGAAAAAGAAAGAAAGATCTAATGGAGAGCTAGACAAGTAGGAGATAAATAGTAGGAATCGAGGTATATTCTACAAACTGAGTTAGTAGAAACATATGTATATGTTAGTACTTAGAATGAGCAATTGGATTTGAACCAGTTGAACGAACAAAAGATCTAGAAAGCCGACGATTTATTCATGTGATTACTTGTCAGATTGCAGACGCAGAAACATAATATGATGTTTGTGAAGCTTGAATCTACCTAATTTTCTAAAATTCATACCAATCTTTATAAAAAATTGCATGACTGCATGAGATCATGATTTGAGTTTTGAAAAGAAAAAGATAAAAAGTGTAAAGAGATTTTAAAAGAACCCTAATACTCTTCTGTTGGATCTTGTAGGTTGGCCCATCGGGACGATGTGCAGGTTTAGCGGGGGCGAATGTCGGGATGAAATCCAGCGGGAACGGTGCACCAGAGAGGGGCCTGATCCAACCCCGGCGACAGCTTTTTACGCCCCACCCCGTGGATCTTGCTTGTGGATCGTCTCCTCCAGGCTTATGCGGTTTTTGATTATCTGAAGTAAAGAGAAGGAAGACCATTGCGGAGGATACTTGAAGAAAAGAACGGACCGAAGTAAAGTTGGAAGAAAAGCTTGGACCGTGAAGACCGAAGCAGAATCCCGTGGGTGATTTCTCGCACTGTAGCGAGGGGTCTAGTATACACTAGCCGGCCCGCACTGTAGCGGCGGCTTTCATATTGTATCATCGCACTGCACTGTAGCAGTTTTATTGTACCATCGACCCGCACTGTAGCGGCCTGTTTGTATCATTCATTTTATTGGAGGCTTCAGTTTCATTTCCGTTGTACCGTTGGGCTTCATCTGCATTCCGTGTATCACTGCGGTATCCGATTGTCTCTTTCCGATGCCCACGGTCCCACGCGTACGCACGCACTTCTCGACACTTCCGAGGGGCAAGGGGCCCTACGAGGATCGCGCACGCTAGAGAGCACAGGCGAGGCGCCCAGCGCGCAGACGCCGCTTGCAGGACAGCGGGAACGGTGCACCAGAGAGGGGCTTGATCCAACCCCGGCACCGGCTTCCTGCCTAACCTCCTTCTTCCCGACAGCATGACACATCAACCTTTGAAAAGTGGCTGGGGCATTCGTTAGAACAAAAGGCATAACCCTAAATGCGTACAATCCCCATTCAGTTGCAAAGGCTATCTTATGTTGGTCCTCCGGAGCAATCGCTACCTGATTATACCCTGAAAAGCCGTCCAGAAAACTATAGACTTCCTTTCCTGAAATCCTTTCCAAAAGATGATCGGTGATAGGTAATGGGTAACTATCTTGTATGGTTGCAGTGTTTACTTTCTTCAAATTAATACATACCCTTAACGTGCCATTCTTTTTAGGCACGACCACGAAAGGTGATACCCATTCTGTGTGTTCGATCTCTTAAATGAAGCCTGCGTCCAACAACTTATCTATCTGCTCCTTAATTTTTGCTGAGTAAATATCATTATATGTATATGTTCTTTGTTTGGAAGGTTTGGCTTCTGATGTCATAGGGATTCTATGGGCACAAATAGAGGGATCTACTCCTTTTAAATCCTTATATGTCCAAGCAAAGACATCCCTGTATTCTCGTATGAGTCGTATTAACTCTTGTTCTTCCTCCATTGAGACATCTTGTCCTATAAAGGTACATCGTTCTTCTTCTTCTTCCAAAGCTACTATTATTTTCTTGATCTGTTCTTTGTTATCGTATGCTATTCCTGGTTTTGCTTCCCGTTTCGGCATTTGGATAGCAATTTTCCTCTCTTCTACTTCGTATTTCTTGAAGTGGGCAGGCACTTCGAATTGATCTTGAGGTTTGTTTTCTCCTTCTTCTTTATCTAGTCCAAGTTCTGCTCCTTGTGTCATTCCTTGATTCAACTCATTAGCTATTACACTTACTCTTTGATTTTCACTGTCTACCTCAATTTATTCATGTTCCATTTCAATACTTTCATAATCCTCCTTCCATTCTTTTTCAATAACCTCTCCTTCTTCAGCTTCTTGGAGAACAACCACGTATAAACTTACATCATATCCTTCCTCATCAATGCATTCATTCATGGTTATTACTTCTTCATTTACACATACATCGAGTGGCTAAAATCTCCATCCAACCATGAGGTTCAAATTCTTCATCTAGGAATATCTAGGGCATGTAAGCTGGATCCTGTACAGATCTAGCAACTGTTGAAGAAACACTCACGAATTTGACGTACAGACAAAAAAAAAAAAGAAAAGAGAAGCAGAATCAGAGAAAATCAAAAGCCTTAGTGGAGGGACAAATCCACAACCGTTGTGTACAGTACAGAATCTCCCAGGATCAGAGTTCGTTACGCCGAATCAGATTGTACATAGAGAGAACGTGCAAAGGAACAAAGAAGGGAAGTGCGAACAAGAACATGCTTAAGAAGAACGCGCAATATAAATAAGAGCACGAATAGACGAAGTATGTGAAAAAAGAAGAAAAAGAGAGAGAGACGAAATATAGCAGATGCACAGAGACGCAGAGATATAGATAGAAGACGCCATAGATCTCGTGTGTAGAAGAAGACGCCAGAGATCACGTATGTATAGATGAATAACAGAACCCTAAGATATCGGGTATTCATCTAAGAGAGATGGTAATAAGAAACTACTCAGTATAGGAGAGTTTCTGTAGTTTGAGCAAGAAGAGGCCAAGCTCATTTGTACACATCTTCTCTAATAGAAAACACATGTTCATGTGGATGTTTGAGCGTACCGTTTTGTATGCGAAAGAAACAGAGTATGTTTATGTTACAATTAAAGTTAGTTAACATTTAACGTTTTTCTCAGTAAACGCATTTTCGGTCAGTTACAGTTCTTACTATAAACGTGTTTTTCGGTAAAAGAACGAAGTAGATCTCGCAGAGTAATGCGAAGTTTTGTATGAGAGATAGCTCATTCTGTAGCTAGACATCTCTACTTTTAGTTGATCAAGCTTTCCGATGGAAAAGATATCTACGCATAGTACAAAGTCTGACCGGAAAAAGGTCGTCTGAACTAGAGGAGTTTTTTTTTCTTAAACTTCAGAAAGAGTTCAGTAAGTTAAGGAAGCTTTTGTGTCACTTCCTTACTTCATGTATGTTCACTTGAAGTAATTAGAAACAGAATTGAAGTTCATTCCGGTGCAACTCCGGTACGATTACGGTGTCAGTCCAGTGATAGTCCGGTGAAGTTCCGGTGGAATTTTTCCGGTGAATTTAGAGCGCAGTCTTATATGTTGAGCGCTAGAATTTGCTAAGCTATTGATTGATTACAGAGGTGTTCTGAATCACTCTAGTTTAGCTCTTCTTAGACATGGCGATTTCCGCAGGCTTACTAAGGTTCAGCCTTCGTCGCGTCGACAAGAAGTGGTATGAGAGTAAAGGAAGTATACCACACATCCGCAACCTGGTATCAGAGCTAGGCATATTTAATCAGAGCCGGTTAACCACAACGAGTGGAACCAGAATGAGAAAGATTCTGAAGAGCAGAAAGATTCTCAAAAACTCACCGGAAGTAACAGAAACAAGAAGATCATGGCAGACCACGTTACTATTGTTAAGTTTGACAGAGATAATTATCCCGCATGGGTAATGCGCATGGAAGCCTTACTTATGAGTAAGGACTTAATGATGTACGTGACCGGAGAAGAAAAGAAGCCGACTTTCGAAGATGATTGTCAACCGGAAAAAGAAGAATTAGAAGCCTTGAAGCTGTGGTAGAAGAAAGATGCAACGGCAAGAGCCTACATCTATAATACCATTAGCTTGTGGGTGATAGGGGGCAGACTTCTTGTGTATCGCCAAGAACTCTTGAAGAAGATTTTCAATGACTTCATTCAAGAAGTGAGTCCCTCTATCACTTACTAGCTCTATGGGTAGCCCGTATCGAGTGAACACATTCTCAAATAAGAATTTAGCGGTCGTTTGGGCATCATTCTTTGATGTGGCTTTCACTTCTACCCACTTGGTTAGATAATCCGTGGCCACAATGATATACTCAGCATGTGAACCCTTAGCTGGGGGATTAATAGGACCAACAAAGTCTATTCCCCACTTAGAGAATGCACGTCCACCCATCATAGGTTTCAATGGCATCTCATCTTTACGTATAGGATACTGAGTTTGTTGACACACATCACACCTCTTCACATAGGTATGTGCATCCATGTGAAGGGTTGGCCACCACAAGCCTGCAAATAGGATCGCTTTGATTACCCGATCTGGTCCTAAGTGTCCTCCTACTACACCTTGGTGAGCAGTCTCTAATATCTTCAGATACTCGCTCTCGTGGACACATAGTCTCAGGTAACCATCTTTACCACGTTTGTATAGATTATCACCAATGAGTGAGTAATCTAGGGCTTCTTGTTCTAGACTTCTTTGTCTGGCCAATGTCATATCTTGAGGGAATGTTTTCGTCCTCAAGAATGCTACTAGTGGTTCACTCCAATCTGGCACTATGGATACATGATAAAGAGTGGCATGTTCCACAGGTGGTTTAGTGCAGCAGATCGGGCATTCCTTGCACAGCTTATGGACATCAACTTCCATAGTTGGCCAATGCACTCCAAGTCTCCTTAATGTCTGTATGGTTTGTTGCCGTGAGTAATGTTGCTCTAATGCACCTACATGTGCCAATTGCAACCATTTCGCACACTCATCTTCTTCCACACAACAAGCTAGGATGCCTAGATCGGTATGCTTGTACATACTCCCTGCCATGATGTGGTACTTTTGAGCCTTTACTACCTCCCTATCTTTAGTGCTTATGACAGGGTGATTAGGCCTGTATGTCAATACTGGCACTAGTGGCTTAGCCCACTGAGGTACCACTTCCAAATTAAATAGGTAAGCATCAGGAAGGTCATCTGATACTCCTTGTGGGGCTTCTCCAGATGTGAGCCTAGAGAGATGGTCTACTCTCAAGTGAGTCTTCCCTTTCCTCACCACAACTTCCAAGTCATACTCCATTAGCAAGAGGAACCATCTTACCAATCTACCTGTATTGCATAGCTTATTTACCAAGTACAACAATGCCTGGTGGTCAGTAAAAAATTTAAACTTACTTGCAAGCAAATAGTGTCTAAACTTCTTAACTGCATACACTATGCCTAAGCCTTCTCTCTCAGTAGTGGTATAGTTCTGTTCAGCAGCATTTAGCTATATACTAGCATAGGCAATGGGAAGATCCATATTACCTTCACCAGTAGGTTGTGCGAGTACACATCCAATAGCATAATTGGATGCATCCACATGACCATGAAAGGGTTTATTCCAATCTGGTGTGGTCAAGATTGGTTCTGAACACAATCTTCTTTTGAGTTCATTAAAGGAGTCCTCACACTCATCAGTCCACTCAAAGTTAGTCAAAAGTCCATACAGAGGCTTTGCAATGACGGCATACATGTGTATGAAATGCCGGTAATAACCACAATGCCCCATGAAAGCTTGTACTTCGTTGACATTCTTTGGCCTAGGTAACTCTGCTATGGCTCTTACTTTCTCTTCATCAGTGGATATGCCATTCTTCGACACTATATGTCCTGCCTTGCCTGACCATGAAAACACACTTTTCTGGGTTCAGGTAGACTTGATATTCGCTACATATGTCAAAGATTTGTCTGAGTTCAGGAACATGGGTTTGTCTAATGTTGGAATGAGCACAAAGATCATCAACATAGACCTCTAAGTTTTTCCTCAGGAATTCTTTAAATACATGATACATTAGCCTCTGAAAAGTGGCTGGCGCATTGGTGAGACCAAAGGGCATTACTCTAAAAGCAAATATGCCCCACTCTGTGGCAAAAGCCGTCTTATGCTGATCTTCTAGAGCAATGGCTACCTGATTGTAGCCCGAAAATCCATCAAGGAAGTTGTACACTTCCTTGCCTGCTACTCTTTCTAGTAGATGCTCCGTGATGGGAAGTGGATAATTATCTCGGATAGTGGCTGCATTAACCTTCTTCAAGTTAATGCACACACGTAGTTTTCCATTCTTCTTGGGCACCACTACAATGGGGGATACCCACTCAGTATGCTCAATTTCATAGATAAATCTAGCTTCCACGAGTCTATCTATCTCCTCCTTGATCTTAGCAGCATAATTATCGTTATATGTATATGGCTTTTGCTTAGAGGGTTTAGCATCTGAGGTCATGGGAATAGTGTGTGAACATATGTCAGGGTCCACACCTTTCAAATCCTTGTAGCTCCAAGCGAATACATCTCTGTATTCTCTTAGCAAGGCTATCAATTCATACTCCTCCTCCTTGGTGAGGTCGTGTCCTATGTAAGTGCATCTTTCTTCTCCTTCTTCTATGGCTACCACTACTTTCTTGGTGGTTTCTTTGTTATCATAGGCCTCTCCCGATTGCGCCTCACGTTTAGGCATTCTCACCATGACTCTTCTATCGTCTATCTCAGACTTTTTAAAGTGTTCAGGGACCTCAAACAAAGATTCTTCCTCCTCGGGTGTGACTTCTCTCTTCTTTCTTTTCTTACCTTCATTCTTGGTAGTCACTTGTGTGGTTAACCTCACATCATTTATAAGTTCTCCATGTCTCTGAGGATAAGCTTCCACTTCGTAGAAGTATTCTTCATCTGATGCAAAAGGTGGGTCCATAATGATTGAATCAAGATCAGAGTCACTTGCATCTTCAAATGTATCAGAGCTAGGTTCGCATTCTTCTAAAACTACATCTCCCATGATTGGCTCTATGGAGAAGACAGAAATGTCATAGCCATCCTCATCACAGTCCATTGCTCTTCATTGATGGCTACATCCATAGTTGCTAGAATTTCTGGCCAGCCGTGAGGTTCAAATTCTTCGTCCGGAAATACTACAGGTGCATAGGCTGGGTCTTGAATTGATCTATGTGTTTCCTTCGTACCTACCTCTCTGGCTTTTTCCCTCTTCTCTTCTTCTACTGGTACTTTGCACATCCATAAGTGGGTATCTTCATGCATCCATGAGGATCTTGATCCTATGGAATGCACCGATTCCGTATCATCTTTGGCTCTATGGATGGGGTTCCATTGGATAGGAGGGACATCTCTATGAGAGTAGTCCTTGAGATTCACTTTGGTCGTAACACCTAAGTGTTGCAGGTACAAGGAATTGGTTCCCCAATCTTGTACCACTTGCAACTGTCGCATAAATGGTCTTCCCAAAATCATCTCATAGGCATGATTTTTGCTAAAGTCACATATGGAGAAGGTGTGCTCAAACTCAACACCACATGTAGTGAGAGTTATTCCTTCTAGCAGCCCTAAGGGTCTCTCTATGTGACCGTCAGCCATCTGCAATTTCATCCTCGTGGGCCTGAGTGCTGGCTTGCCCCAACGCTTCCATAGGGAAGTGGTGGCAATTGCAACTCCTTCACCTGAGTCTAGAATGGCCTTGGTGGTGTATCCTTGATGGGTGATAGGAAGATATGTGTCTCCCTCTTCGCCCTCACTCATGTCTCCTATCTTGTCCAAGGGTATTTCTGGCATTGTTCTCTGGGATCCTATCTGGGAACGAGGTTTTGCTATCTCTGGTACTTATTTGGCTACATGTTTCCATAGCTCTGGCCTAACCTTGAGTAGTTCGTCTAAAGTGAAATTGCACTACACCTTAGTGTTCTTCACTACCTCCGTGTTCCTAGGTATGACTGAATCTTCGTTTCTTACCATGACTGTGGGTGCTCTCATACAAGTGGACTTTGCTTCCCATGGGCCTGTGAAATGGGGTAGTTCTTGTAAAGAATTAGACTCGAAGTCTAATCTCTTTTGAGATTGGGCACTCTCCTGCTCTCCATAAATGGAAGGAAGGTCTTGTGGGAATTGATCGTGTGTATCATCCACAAGTTCAATGGGAGGAGGAACTTCACTCTCTTTAGCCCATTTCTCTTCTTGAATCTCTCGCAAGAATTCTGGTGTGTATCGATTCATAGAAGAAGAGGTGTCTGGTTCAGTGGAGTTAGGCACATAAGTTTCCTTGGGAGGAATGCTTATTCTATCACTTGCCTTCTCCTTAGCCTGGGACTTGGCTCCTTTTCTAGACTTTGCAATTAACATCTCCAATCTGTCTAACAGACCATCAAAATGCAATGGTGTTCTAGTGGAGCTAGAGCAAGTGAAAAGGCGACTGGTCTCAAACATGGCTTGAGCCAATTCCACCATCTTGGCACACAACTTAGTTCGTTCAAGCTCTAGGTCAGCTCTAGGGTAACATCTTTCATGATCCGTTACATTTGGTCCTTCCTGGATCCTGGCCTGATATGCTCTGAGCATCATATCTATGTCTTCGGGCGTGGGATCTGCTAAGACTGATCCTACTCGGGGTGGTGGGTGGGTTATATGTGGTGGATTAGATGGTTGAGGAATGGAGGGTGAAGGGGATGGTAGTGGTGGGTATGTTTGAGAGTGCGTTTGAGATGTGATTTCTATGATTTTGGCTTTGGTTTCCCGTAGGCTCTCCTCAAGTTCGCTCATCTTTTTTGCCCATTGCCTTTTCATATGTTCACAGCTATCTCTCCAAGCTCTTGTCCTCTTCTTATTCTGACTCTCAGTCTCGCTAACCTCCGCATTCTTTTCCTGGCCTAAGTCTTGGTTTTGTTGCAACGCTTGAGCTCTAGTGACCACTTGTATTGGCGCGGTGGACGTGACGCTTCCTGTAGAGTCTACTACTAACCCAATAACATTGATAGGAGTAATTTTTGGCATATTATTGGGATTCTTTGGGCAATCTCGTAAGAGATGCTCTTTTCCATAATCTGTACAAAAGCCTTGGATTGCCACTGACTGGGGTTGTGTAGGTGGAGGTAAGGGGCAATCGCGAATGAGGTGATCTCCCTGACATCTGTAGCATGGTCCTCTAGGGAATGAGGGTCTTACTTGCCTAGGTTGAGGTCTAGTGTTGGGATTTGTGTACATGAGATTTGCATATTCTGGCTCCCAACTAAGTTCACTTGGCTCTTCACTGTAGTAGGACTCAGCATGTTCAGGAGATTGCATGTAGTAGGCCTGGGGACTATCTATATGTGTAGAATCAAAGCTATGGTCGCTCGGGTCACTTTCTGACAGCAATGGCATTACTGGCACTATGGCTCTATTCAGGTTCTCTTCTGTAGCTGCGTACTTTACAGGAATTACATTAGCTGGGGCAGGGGGTTGTTGTGCTAACACAGGCTAAGGCTTTTGTTGGTTTTGGTATTGTGGGTGGTAGGTTTGTTGAGGTCTAGCATACTGCTGCGGTGGGTACTAGTTTTGGTACCTGCCCTGTTGAGGGTATTGTTAGTCGGCGGCCAGATTGGGACAGGTATAACAGAAATCTTTGAAAAACACGCGTGAAAGGTTGTTACGCGCATATTTGTAATTTCTATATAAAGCAATGAAAAGGAATGTGCGAGGGGGGGCGTTTCTCAGGCCATAACTGGGTATCACCAGACTGTTCATCTGGGTGAATGTCTGAGTGTTGATGTAGTGTGTCTTGTTTAAGTTTTGCGTACTCTGGTGTACTGTGTATCTGTGCTGTTCTCTATTGATCTCGATTGCGTTGTGAATTTAATTCCATTCAGTAAGTCGTTGGATCGTTGTCTGAGAGGTCGCTGTGGATCTTTGTGACGATTTATTCTCGTAAGACGTACGACGTGGTGCTCCTCTTCTTGTTTGAACTGCTAAGTACTGATGAGTCTGTGTGACTGTGGTAATCTTTCCCTAAGAACGTTGTGCAGAAGTCGTGTTGTTATCGATCTGTAATTGTACGATGAGAATTACCTATAGTTAAGGGTAATTCCAGTGTGTGTTAGTGGTCAGTACTGTAGGTTTGGAACTGTAGGGACCTTCTGTGATCTGGTTTGCCTGATTGTGAGCGCTGTTTGGTGAAGGTTGGACTACTGCTAAATGGTACAGTAGCGTATTGTTCTGAATTAACTCGGTACCAAGATACTGACAAGTCTGGTACAGTGTAGTCGATACATGTGGTTGAGCTAAGACTGTGATGGCATTGCCTAAGGACAGTATATTCCGATAGAGCTCTTAGTATCTATACCTGAAGAAGTTATTTTGGGAACTAAGTACAGGGCCTCTGTCTAACAGACCCCTACCACTCCCAAGGACCCACTTAGGTGCTTAGATGCATTTCTGACAGTTAGAAGAAACTAAGAGCATTTAACACTGGTGCAGTAGCTACGTTTAACACTGGCGCCGTCTGTGGGAAGGTGGCATCAAGATTGCCGTTTATCTGTCGAAAGTGTTATCAAGATTGCCATTTAACTGCGGGAAGGTGGCAACAGATCAGATTGTTGCAAACCTAGTGTGGAAACATGACTAAAATTTTTTTCGACAGTAATAGTACGCGATTAGTAAAAAGGATGATACATGCCGGTTACTCGATCCGGTGAAACGTATCCAAAGAACAGCCTGCCCGGGGTACTTAATTTGTTAAAAATGACTCCAGGAGGTAGAAGTACAACTAGGTCTAACTCAGTTGTCAAGAAAGTCAAGAATGTTAGTAATGATTCCGGTCATATTCCGGTGGAACGTGTTACGCCTCTGGTAAATTCCGGTACTATTTCGACACAGTCTGTCGAAGATATAGTAACTCCAGAATCTACCAGGACGCAGTCTAAAGTTAGTTTAACAATCTTGGGTAAAGATTCAAATTTGTTTACGACTAGAAACACTTTAGCAAAAGAAATCAGCGAAGGCGAAAAAATACCTTGTTTTGACGAAATCTCGACACATTCCGGCGATATTTCGGTAACAAAATCGTAGTTTTCCGGCGACGGTTTACCATTTCTTGTTGAATCTTCAGCCCAGTCACCACTATTGGGAGTAAGCTTTCCTACATCTGACATCAGAAAGGAAGGTAGCCTGTTCGAAACCGAGATTCTAAGCATACTGGACAAGATTATCGAACCGGAAAGTGCACAGTCCGACGATATAGATTCTGATAGGTCAGATATTCAGCCCCGAGATACAGAAGATAGTCACAATATACTCGCCATGAACGGGCAACAACAACAATAGCAGCAGCAACAACAAGTATGCCCACCAAGGCCGACTCCAACAGGAGTAACGTACACCAAATTTGGTGGATTCCCAAGAGATGACCCGGATGCTCATGTATGCACATTTGAGATAAGCTACGCAGTTCTCAACCATCCACCTGATCCAGCGTATAAGGCTATTGTTTTTCAATTGACATTGGTCAACAAAGCAGCTAGATGGCTTACAGAATATGATATTAACCATTTCGGCACCTATGAAGCAGTGAGGAATGCATTTCTGCAACGATTTAGGCTAAAGAAGAATCCAGCCAAAATTTTTTATTACCTGCAAAACAATAGACAGAAGATAAATCAAACTGTACAGGAGTACGCTACTCTATTCAGGACGCATCTAAGGCAGTTACCACCCAGCACACGCCAACCTACCGGACGACATTATTACTCAGTGGTTTATCAATGGATTGACCCCGCAACTTAAACAGATTATGATCATACGCTGTGTAGGAGCTATGATGCTACATGCAGTAATTGCAATGGCTCTACAGCTGGAAAACAAGGTTGGAGGATTTACAGAAGATCTGGAGTGGCTAAAAGCAAATAGAAATACCACCGAAGACCCGACCAGACAGATGTACTGCACTACATGCAAGAATTTAGGCCATACTAGTGCCACTTGTGCACTCAATCAGCTGTTTTGTGCTATCTACAACACTATCGGACACACCACCGAAAACTGCGCATATAACACCAAAGTGCAGGGAACAACGACTGTCAATGCAATTATACAGGAACCAGGGCAGCCTGCCAATCACTGTGTTCCTCCGCAAATGAGAAACAACCAGCAACAAGGATATTGAAATTACAGAGGACAGAGAAATAACAACTATAATGCAAACCGCTGGTAGACCGGACCGCCACCAGAAAATCCCAATTTGCCACCACCGCGCTGTCATTTCTGTGGTGAATTTGGTCACATTAGAAGATTTTGTAAAGATGTAGCTGAGTATGATCAGAGGAAGAAAGAACGTCAAAACCCAATGGCTAATATGGTACAAATCACACCAGTAGAAACACACGCGGCAGTAGTTCAGACCAGATCTGGAAGGCCGTTACAACCAGCAGCCGAAATATTTGAGCCAGGCATCAGAGAAAAACAAAGGATGTATGATAAAGCTATTCAATGGACCACCGCCGAACCTCCAGTCTTCCTAGATCCTATTCCGGTAACCCAGACTCCATTAACCGAAGAAGGAACACAACAACAGGATTCCAATTTAGCAGCAGGCACATCATCAGCAGCAGACACATCATCTTCAGCAGGCGCATCATCTTCAGAATTTGTGGAAACAATCCAATCACAAAAGGCCTGGGAAATTTTATCTAAAGCATCCATCACTCTTCCTTTGGGCCAATTACTTGCACTAGTACCGGGAGTTTGACAGCAATTTCAACAACAGTTCAGTCCTGTGCCTCCTTGCATTCCTGCGACAGCAACCGTGCAACCGGAACCTGATTCTACGGTCGATCATTCAGTTCCTTTGATAACGGTATGGTATAAGAATCATAAAATCACACAGGTACTAATTGATGGAGGATCTGGAGTCAACATTGCTACTGCTACACTATGTAAACAGTTAGGATGGACCGAAATCGAACCAGTTCAGTTTTTGTCAAAATGGCCGACCAATCAATAGTCCATCCCATAGGACTTGTACGAAATGTACCAATCACTTTACAAGGTACAACGTTTAAAATGACCTTTGTCATACTAGATTTACCGGAATCCACTCTTGATTACAACCTCCTTTTTGGCCGACCTTGGCTGAAGCATGCTAAGGTGATACAGGATTGGTTTGCACAAGAACTCACTTTCAAGGATAATAACCATAAATACGTTGTAAAATTAGATGCTATACAACCTTGTGAGTTGCATGCTAGACCGTATTTGGCAGAACCAGTCCATATGCTAGATGGATTGTCAGATGATGAAGAAGAAGAGTTTCTGAAAAATAACATTGACTTGATTTTGCTAGGAACTGTTGATCTACAATCTGTTGTAGATAATTGGAATCCTTCAGTTTGTATGGTGACGACTGTAACAGAACAAGATATGAAAGAAGAAACAACCACCATAGATGACGCTGATTTACAACAACTGTTTAAGCCAGCAGAGAATACAGAGAAGCCTCGACAATTTTATGTTCCAGAAGATCAACTGACCACTTACAATTTAGGTGATGAAGAAAATCCACGACCTGTTAAAATAAAGGAGAACTTACCAGAATTATTTCAAGCAGATCTAATCCAACTACTCCGCGAATTTTCTGATGTATTTGCATGGGATTACAAAGATATGAAGGGTTTGGACCCGCGCATCTACCAACACAGGGTCATGCTGAAGCCAGAAGCAAGACCGATCAAGCAACCCAGCTACCGGATGAATCCAAACTATGCATCACAGGTAAAAGCAGAACTTGATAGGCTACTCAAAGTCGGATTCATTGTACCAGTAGAGCATGCTGAATGGATCTCACCAATCGTTATTGTCCCTAAGAAGAATAAGCAATTATGAATATGTGTAGATTACCGGAAACTGAACGCAGCTACAGTACCTGATCCATTTCCACTCCCTTTTCTTGACACAATGCTTGATAGAGTAGCAGGACATGAAATGTATTCATTCTTAGATGGGTATAGTGGGTATAATCAAGTTAGAATGGCTGAACAGGATATACCAAAAACTGCCTTCATTACCAACTGGGGTGTTTTCGCATGTACTGTTATGTGGTTTGGATTAAGAAATGCCCCAAGTACGTTCCAAAGGTGTATGCAGGAAATATTTTCTCCTTACCTTACCTCTTTTATGCAAGTATATCTTGATGATTTTTCAAATTTCGGTAAGATGATAGCACACTTGTTCCACTTACGGTACTGCTTTGAAAAATGCAGAGAATACAGACTCTGTTTGAACCCAAACAAATCTGTGTTTGCGGTTTCATGTGGCAAGTTACTCGGTCATATTGTATCTACACAGGGCATACAGGTGGATCCAGATAAAATTTCAACTGTGTTAGAAGCTCCAGTGCCCACTACACCGAAGGAAGTAATGCGCTTCATGGGCCAAGTAAGATGGCATGGTCGACACCTACGATGGCTTGCTCACTTGGCAATACCTCTGAACAGATTAATCACCAAGACTCCTCGACAGTTTGAGTGGACTCAGGAATGTCAGATAGCATTTGATCGCTTAAAGTGTTTATTAACACAAGTTCCCATCTTACAGCCTCCTGACTGGGATCGCCCATTTCATGTATTTGTTGATGCTTCAGATATAGCAATAGGGAGCGTTTTAATGCAACAAATCGATAAGTGGTTAAGACCAGTGTACTATGCAAGTCGCAGATTAGCCCGTGCTGAAAAGAATTACTCTGTAACAGAAAGAGAATGTCTAGGTCTAGTATATTCTGTCAAAAAATTCAGACATTATTTGCTGGGCCGTAAATTTACTTTTCATGTAGATCATGCTGCACTTGTCTATCTAGTTCGGCAACAGCATCTAGGTGGTCGATTAGCATGATGGGTTCTACTTTTACAGGAGTTTGACTACGAAGTCATTCATCGGCCAGGTAGTTCACATGCCTTAGCAGATTTCCTCTCCCGCTTAGATTCCGGTGAAGCTCCGGTAGGCATAGATGACACAACTCCGGCGATTTATGTCTCTGAACCAACGAATGATGAAATTACAGACCCGCCTATGCCATCTACATACTATGACCAAATATTAACCTTCCTCATTGATGGATGCCTTCCATCTCAGACTTCTACGACAATACGTAGGAAAATTGCAGTTTTCAGTCGCCGATTTCGGTTGATTGCTGGAGAATTATACTATGTGGATCATACTGGAATTTTACTTCGATGTATTCCACCACATGAAGTTAACTCAGTTATTACTTTGGCTCACTTGATTCCTTCCGGTGGCCATTTTGCAGCAGACTTAACACACCGGAAAATTTTGCAAAGTGGTCTCTGGTGGCCTACTATGTACAAAGATGTATCACAGTTTGTCAAACAATGTGATACTTGTCAAAGATCTGGACAGCCCCTGCAACGACATCTTTTCCCTCTACAACCTGTCTTACCATTAGAACCTTTTCAGAAGTGGGGTCTAGATTTTATCGGACCGATTACACCTCCAGCAATCCTCAGTAACAACCGTTATATTTTAACATGTACTGATTATGCTACCAGATGGGCAGAAGCCTGGGCTTTACGGTCTGCTACAGCTGTTGCGGTAGCAAAGTGTCTGCTAACCGATGTCTTTCCACGTTTTGGCTTACCACTGGAACTTGTTACAGATCAAGGCACTCATTTTGTCAACAATTTAATGAAAGTACTCACACATTCATTTCAGGTCACACATAAATTTAGTTCACCATATTATCCTCGTGCAAATGGCCTAGCTGAGAGTACAAACAAATCTTTGCTGAATATGCTTCGAAAACTCATTTTAGAAGCACCGAAAAGATGGGATCAACTGCTACCTGCAGTATTATGGGCATACCGGACTATATACAAGGTAACAATAGGATTCACACCTTTCAAACTAGCTTATGGATTAGAAGCAATAGCACCAATGGAGATAGTTATACCAAGTTTACGATTAGCAATCGCTTAGAAACTGCTACCGGAAGACTCACTATCATTTCGGTTGGATACACTCAGAGAGTTAGACGAGCAACGATGGCACAATTTTTTGACTATGCAGGAAGTACAGCTAAGACAAGCTCGAACACATGATCGATATCTAAAGAGTCCAATTTTTTCGGTGGGACAACTTGTACTCTTTTACAATGCAAAGTCGAATCAGTCCGTCGGCAAATTCAAATTACGATGGTTCGGTCCCTACCGGATTTCTGCACAAGTAGGCCCAGCAACTTTTCGGTTGACTACGTTGACCGGAAACCCTCTTCCGAAAGTCATCAACGGTTCGAAGCTGCGGCCGTATCAACACACGTCTAACCCGCACCGAAAAGTTTTGCGGTTAGCCGCGTCTTTTGGCGTTCACTTTTCTTTTCTTTTCTTTTCTTTTATTTTTGCGTGCTTAAATAAATAAGTCTGTAAATATCCGCATTTTGAACCCTATTTATGACTAAAGCCGCCCTGCCCTTTCGAGCTCTTCATGCATGCATACCGAAGTTAAGAATTACCATCTCAATACCGCGTGAATATTACTGCTTTTGATTACTCTCCGCTACAACACAACTACATAACCTTCTCCATTTCCCCAAAAAAAACGCTATTACGCTTGTGTGACTTGTGCTCTGTGTTTATCCTGTGCTTTGTGTGCCTGTGTTCTGTGTCTTCGTGTGTGCCATGGAAGCCTTGGCTAACTACGCCGCTTTCCGTGACGGTCTCCCTACCGAGGTAGGAGAGTACCTGCGCATACGTGGGTTGGCAAACTTCGCTAAACTGCCTTGGCATTCAGTGGAGTCCCACTCATTCTTCGCCTAGATCATTTCCGCCATCGCTCAAGCACCCGCCAACGAGCGAAGTTGGGCTTTCACATCTTTACCCGCCCGAACAGTAATCACCTTCCAAACCTTCGCTGAGTCGTTTCGACTCCCATCGCAAGGTCGCGAAAATGACCCGAGTCTACCAGTTGCCAGAATGATAGAGTTGTTCCCTAGATACTCATCCAATGAATACGCAATCCTATGTCAACCAGAACCAGAAAGATCCGCCCTTCAATTCCTAGTAGCCATCCTTAACCTCCAAAAGCGGACTTATGGCATTTCCCATCCATTCTACTCAGCCATAGACCTAGCAACCCGAGAACTAGTAAACTTCGCGTCATATTTCTTCCACAGAATCCACAAAGAATGCGTAGCTATCATGAAAGAGGTAAACAAAGGAGGCATGCCGAGATCCAGACTGCCACACATCCTATCATTTCTCTTTCCGGCCATCCTTGCAGCACAACCTCCACCGCAAGGACCAGTTCTACGACAGGAAGAGTCAGTACAGCTGTGGGACGACGAAGAAGAAGACGAAGAGGAACTAAACCAGCTATTCTGCAAAAAAAAGAATAAGAATTAGCTCTTTTGAAAGTGAAGCACAAGGATCTGCCAGAGAGAAAATGATAAATAGGATGAAGAAACATTCCACGACACCACCACAACCTCCATGCAGAATGAATCCTCTGCGCAATCTTCCCAGGAGCAACAACAAGAAACTCGTACTGAAGCTGAAACAACATCGACCAAAGAAACATCAAAGCAGCAGTCTGAAGGAGAACAACAAACAGAGGAAGAACAAGATGCTAAAGAAGCACTGGACAAACTACTTAAGGCAGTGGAATCCACATTTGCGGAGCAAGAACAACAAATCATAAATCAGGTAACAACTCAAACCGTAACTCCCACTCCCCCACCGGAACAACCCATCATTCCCATTCAGCCCATCCACCCTGCCGAACCCACCGATTCCACATCCTCCTCCCTCAAATACTCTCCACCGAATTCCCAACAGCTCCTCAATGCATCCTCTTCCCAACCACGACCCCAGTTACCCCTCCCTTCCATTCCAATACTTTCCGAACTGGCCAATATGGGTCAAGTCCTCATCAACCTATCGCAGCAACTGCCCATCCAAATGAAAGCAGCCACAGATAGTATCCAGAACGAACTGCAACATAAAGTGGATATTCTAGAAGCTGACATCAGCCCCCTTCAAGAAGAAGTGCTAATTGTCAAAGCCAAAAACCAATCCCTGCAAGAGAAGTTGAACGAATTATAGGCAAAACTTACCGAACAAGAGATGATTATTAATCAAAGAGATGTGGATGTGGCAGAACTTACAAAGAAAGAAGAATTATTGCAGATCGCGAATGAAGAAATCAACCAATTGAAGCAAGACATACAGGACAAGGAAGATGCAAGGATTGCCTTAGGAAACCTACTGGAAGAGACCAGAACACAACTCATTGAACTAGTGCAACAGAGTCAAGAACAGCAGATGCAACATAAAAGAACAGAAGAAGAGCTTCAGCGGACAAATGAAAATCTAGCAGATGTAAATAATATGCTAAAACATTACTTAACCAAGGAGAAACAGACACAGAGAGTGATTACAGATCTCAGACATGAAAGAGAATCATATATAAGAACAGTGAATTTTCAAGTTCAGGAGATCGAGCGACGCGAAAACCAACTGGCCAACCAAAAAGAACGAGTACAGAAGATGGAGCAGAAGCTGGACGATATGAAGATTTCCAGAGATGCAGCGCTGGCCAAGGACTTTTACCTGCAAGAGGCTTTTTTTGCAGAATCAAGCCGAAATTTTGCTAACCGAAGCCATAGCCATGAGTTCTGTTAGAGTAGATGCGCAGTTACTAGAACCAGATACATTAAAATAGTTATTAGAAACACTTAAGAAAAAGATCGCCCGTACATTTAGATTAGCTTGAAACATGTACTTAGAAGGAATAGTCGATGAACAATAGTTTTGCAACATGCAGGTTCGAGTCCACCGTGCGTGCCAGTGTTAGTCGGCCGCCGGATTGGGACAGGTATAACGGAAATCTTTGAAAAACACGCGCAAAAGGTCGTTACGCGCATATTTGTAATTTCTATATAAAGCAATGAAAAGGAATGCGCGGAGGGGGCCGCTTCTCAGGCCATAACTGGGTATCACCAGACTGTTCGTCTGGGTGAATGTCTGAGTGTTGATGTAGTGTGTCTTGTTTAAGTTCTGCATACTCTGGTGTACTGTGTATCTGTGCTGTTCTCTATTGATCTCGATTGTGTTGTGAGTTTAATTCCATTTAGTAAGTCGTTGGATTGTTGTCTGAGAGAGGTCGCTGTGGATCTTTGTGATGATTTATTCTGGTAAGACGTACGACATGGTGCTCCTCTTCTTGTTTGAACTGCTAAGTATCGATGAGTCTGTGTGAGCTGTGGTAATCTTTCCCTAAGAACGTTGTGCAGAAGTCATGTTGTTATCAATCTGTAATTGTACGGCGAGAATTACCTATAGTTAAGGGTAATTCCAGTGTGTGTTAGTCGTCAGTACTGTAGGTTTGGAACTGTAGGGACCTTCTGTGATCCGGTTTGCCTGATTGTGAGCGATGTTTGGTGAAGGTTGGACTACTGCTAAATGGTACAGTAGCGTATTGTTCTGAATTAACTCGGTACCAAGATACTGACAAGTCTGGTATAGTGTAGTCGGTACATGTGGTTGAGCTAAGACTATGATGGCATTGCCTAAGGACAGTATATTCCAATAGAGCTCTTAGTATCTATACCTGAAGAAGTTATTTTGGGACAGTATATTCCGATAGAGCTCTTAGTATCTGTACCTGAAGAAGTTAGTATCTATACCTGAAGAAGATATCCACATTCCTTTGGTTCCTTGGAGCTCTAAGTACCTCAGGTTCCCCTCTATTTGTTTCCGTTCTCGTTCTTTCTCTACCCCCTAGGTTGGCAAAGCTTACCTCAGGTCTATCTCTACTTCTGTCTCTCTGAGCTCCATGAGCTTGGGATGTTCCAGCTCCTGGGTGACCAAAGGACACATTAGACCTAGGTTGGGGGAAAATAAATTCACCTTTCCAAGTGTAAGCACGCCTATCATGTTCTGTAACCACAAAGATCCGTTCTGATGCATTGTCTAGGTAAGTCACTTTGCCTGGGCTATCCGGGTCCTTGAACTCATATATCATGATTGTTCCTACCTCATTTGGCTGATCAGATTTATACCTCCAAAAGGCTTCATCAGTCTCTTGGTTGAGGACAGATCTATACTCTTATTGTCCTGGGGAACCCACTCGAGATTAAGGATTCTAGTAAGAACAAATTTTCCTCGAGGGGTCCTCGGCTCTCCTCCTATGTTCCCTTGCTCTAGGTCACCTATGTCCGTCTCAGGGATCACATTCCCGAACTCATCTGTCCTGTCGGGGTGACTAGTGACTACATATATGGTTACTTCTTTGTCCAAGTATGCTCTGTTTTCAAACTTGACTGCTGGGTGTTCCAGTCCAATGGATTGATCTGGGTTTTTGATCTGTACCACAGACCTTCCTAGGCCGTCCTCATAGATGCTAGCACCTAATCGGTTGGTCCTAAGGTATTCCAGCTGTGTCTTGTAGGGGCCTTCCACCCTATACAAATATGGCACACCTGAACTCCCCGTAGGTCTCTCCATACCTTGAGACATCTCTGATTCACTAGTCTCAGAGCTAGGGTAATGTGAAAAGTGGCTCAGCTGTTGGGCCCAAGACCTAGCAGTGTGATTGACACTAGCCTCTGAAGACCTAAGACTTTGTCTATCTCTCCCTAGATGTTGTCCTGATCTAAGGTTCATATGCCCTTTGTAGTTGTTGATTTCTTTGGTACCAGTCACTTGTTCCTTTTAAGTTCCTTTGGATGTGTTTTCTTGTTTTTAATTAAGCGTCGTCAGGAGCAATTTAGTGTGTCGTACTTGATGTTTTGCGTCCGCTTAGTTTAAGTTATTTTCCTTTAAGATATCCCTTGACTGCAATTTAGACTATTCTTGGACTTGAGAAGTTAAAGACTCTTAGAACTTGAGTATTCCTATCGTACCTTTATTCAAACAAGACAACTATTCGCACTTAGCCTATGCTAAGAATGGACTGAGCGGTTAAGAGATGTTCCAACCTCAAGACGCTCCTCCTTGCTATGCTTCTCTACCCAGGAAGCAAGTTCCCAAGCCTGCACAAAATGGCACTCGCTTTGATTTCTCCAAGAGCTCTCGATAATCCTGTAAAAAATTCCCAAGTTTAGCTCCAACTTGATCCTTCAATTGACAGACAATTTATCACAGACACTTTTAATGACCCTTTTTTCCCCCTTTGCTATTGTCAAAAAATTTTTTCCTCTAGAGCTCTCTTGGTGTACCTACTCCTCAGTAGGTCAACTTCAAAATAACCTATGTGAAAATCAATGCATTATTCTTATAAAATACAGTTGAGGGCGTGTAGTATATGCCACGAGCTTTCTAACAAGCCCTAGAGCTCAAAAAACGGATTTCAAATGAAAAAGTTATGACTGTTCAGGGTTTAGGGGGTTAAATAGACAAACAGACCCTTTCAGGGTTCTAGGGCATTTTTTCCAAGGCCTATTAAGTGTATGAGTGATGGGGTATGTAAATATGCCCAAAATTTAGCCTAAATTTCCAAAAAATTACCCCTTTATTTTTTTTGCCGAGAATGTCTATCTATCGCGATAAACGATGTCTGTCGCGATAGACACTAACTGTCGCGTGGGGCTGTCTGTCGCGATAGACGGCGTCTGTCCCGATAGACGGCGTCTGTCGCGATAGATGGAGTTTATCGTCTGTCGTAATTTGGTCTATCGCAATAGACAGGTGTCTGTCGCAATAGACGGGGTCTATCGTGGGTCTCTGTCTGTCGCGATAGACGGGTGTCTATCGCGATAGACAGGGTCTATCGTCTGTCGTGGTTTTGGTCTGTCGCGATAGACGGTGTCTGTCGTGATAGACTGAGTTTATCGTGGAATTTGGTCTGTCACGATAGACTGGTGTCTGTCGCGATAGACGGGGTCTATCGTTTTTCATGGTTTTGGTCTGTCGCGATAGACGGTGTCTATCGCGATAGACTGAGTCTATCATGGGTCTTTGTCTGTCGCGATAGACTGAAAAAACGCAAATTTTTTAGAAACTTCTAGTGATTTGGAGTGCTCTAATGGTGTAGGTTACCGTGCCAAACATGCATTCAAAAAATATCAAGTTCTCCTGTCTGTCGCGATAGATAGAGGTAGTCGTCCCAAGACCTGTGCAGAGTCTCTCGTACCTGCGCAAGCTGCTGGAGATGGTGGTACAACTAGTTCCTGCAACAAAGGCTCAAAAAACACACAAAAATAAATCGCATGCAAGCTCTCTCTCGCTCTCTCTCACAAATGAAATGAGGGAAATGAGGTGGGGAGTGGGATATGACCAAAAAACTGAAATTTTTGTGGAGATGGAGATGGAGGTGGGAGATGGTGGGGATGATGATGGTGATGCAAAAATAAGAAAAAAATGAAGAAAAATAAGGAAAAGAAAGGATATTACCTATAACTCCAATGTCTCAACTCGACGTTTTACCATCACACGCTCGTCCTTGAAGCTCTCTCCCCGGCAACGGCGCCAAATTTGGTCTCACTCCAGCACAATGGTGAGTACCAACATGAGGAGATCCACCTCATAATTGTCAATCCGTGGAGACGTGAGGACTAGTATGAAGACTATGAGCAAGTGAAGGCACAAGTGCGTGAGTGAGAAGCACACAAACATGCACACACATACACACACACGCGCACACAAGGCAAGAACAAGGAGAGGAACAATGGAGCCCTTTGCATTAGTCAAAAAGTCTCTTACATAAGCTCAATTCACAAACAATCTACCTCAAAATGAGCTCTCTAGCTCTTTTTATAGTTTTCTGGCTAGCTTTGGCCTTGTCCAGACCTAGTGTCCGGCCTAGTTAAAAATTAGGTTCTAGAGCCTATTTGAGGGCTCAAACGAAGTCTAAAAATTATGAAAATTGGTATGTAGCTAATTCTAACATTGCTCAAGCTCGAGGACTCCTCGGCTTGAACAAAATGGAGTCTATTTTACCAAAAATGGAATTTACAATGTGTGTGTAGTGATGAAAATCACTTGAATTGGAAATACTTTATGGAAAAAAATAATTAGGCCTTGTTGTCGTATTGTGCATGACTGCTCCGTTGTGCTAGTATGCTCTTCATCTGACTTGTATGTCAACATCTTGTCATGTCCGAGACTGATCACTCAAGTTTCTGGGTATTTTGGTAGTATTTCTCCAGCGTTTCAGCTCTACACCCCCTCTAAGCTTCTTGGTCGTAGCCATAAATGAAAAACGAGGTGAATGTACTCTAGAAAATGGAAAAAACTGAGAAGATGAAGGTGGGTGGAGATGGTGATGATGATGAAGATGGAGAAGAAAAACTCAAAAATTGAACTGAAAATGGTGATTTTTTTACCTTCCAACATCGCTACTCTACGTCTTACCGTCACACGCTCGTCCTCCAAGCTCTCTCCCCGGCAACGACGCAAAATTTGGTGTCACTCTAGCACAATGGCAAGTACCAATGTGAGGAGCTTCGCCTCATTAATGTCAATCTGTGGAGACGTGAGGACCGGTATGAAGACCGTGAGCAAGTGATGGCACAAGTGCATGAGTGAAAGCACACAAGCATGCACACACATACACACACACATGCATAAGGTAAGAGCAAAGAGTGGAACAATGGAAGGACTTCGATTACAAAAGAAATCTCTTACAAATCTCAAATCTACAACAAGCCAACCCCCAAAAATGAGCTCTCTAGCCCTTTTTATAGTTTTTTGAGTGGTTTTGGCCCTCTCCAGACCTAGTGTCCGGCCTAGTTAAAAATTAGGTTCTAGGGCTTATTTAGGGGCTCAAACGCAATCTAAAAATGATGAAAATTGGTAGGATGATACTTATAATACTCCTCACACTCGAGGACTACTCGGCTTGAACAAAATGGAGTTGCAAAAATGGAAAATGGTATTCACAATGGTTTTTAGCAATAATAATCACTATTTTTAAAGGGATTTGTTCTGAAAATTTGACATGTGCTTCTTGGAGCTCCCTACATGCTCCTTCTTCTTGTGTGTCCACTTCTTTGATGTGCTTCCATGCTTTATCCTTAACCTTGAGTGTCAACAAGATCTCATCTTCAAGAATGTACAGTTGTTTCCACCACATAAGCAGAGTATCTTGCAGCAAGTGAGGCATGTAAGGAAGCGTTGTGGCTTTCTCGTTTTGCTTGTGATATGGGTTTACCTCAGCATGTACCTCGTTTGCTCAGTGATAGTCAGAGTGCCATTGCTTTCACTAAGAATCCGGTCTATCATGCAAAGACCAAGCACATTGAGGTGAGGTATCACTTCATTAGAGATTACTTAGCCACTGGCGCATTATTCTTGAGAAGGTTCACACTCGAGATAATGTTGGAGATGCTTTGACTAAAGCTCTACCACAGGATAGCTTTCGACACTGTTGTAACTTGATGGGGGTTACTTGATTCATGATCTTACACAGACACTTGTATACTATGTAACATGCCCATCAGGTGGGAGGTATAGTTTGTATACTTACACTCAGGTATTCTTTATCATTCTTTATTTTTCTCCATAATTACTTTGGCCATATTGGTCTTTAGTGAGAGATTGTTACCATTAATGTCCATGTGAAAGGCCAAATGGTCACTGGACAATTCTTTGTATATGTTCTTTAATAAAACATATAGTGGTCACTCACAGACTTTAAGTTCGCCCACATTCGTAAGACCTAAGAAGTCTATCTTCGTGCTCCATGTGTACTATGTTTTCTATGTATTCTGTAGTCTCTATGCGGAGTACCGTGTGCAGCCTCAAGAGCTCGATTTTTCTACTCTGAGGATATCGTCGTGCAGCTCGAGAGAAGGAGAGCGCACTGTGGTGCATCATCGTTGAAATACTTCATACAAAAGAGGTGGAAATGCAAGATGTTGCTGTCATGACTCAATGGATAAAAGATTCTCCTTCTTTGGATTCAGATGAAGAAAATTATATGAAATTTGATTATATGAAGAATTTTGCTTTTCCAAGGTGTTCCAAGAGCTCTGATATGAGTGGTAGAGGGTATCTATTTTTTATAGTGACTTTGTTCAATCCACGATAGTCTACACACATCTGGAAAGTCCCATCCTGCTTCTTTACAAATAGAATAGGATCTCGTGTTGGAGACTTCGAGTGTTTGTTAAACCCCTTTGCTAGATTCTCATCAATGTTCTTGCATAGTTTTGTAAGTTCCTCTGGGGATAGTCTGTAGATTGGTCCAAAGGGTGGTTGTGCACCCTCTTGAAGATCTATGGGGCAATCATAAGGTCTATGCTCTGGGAGGATATCTACATTCTTCTTTTCAAAAACATCTTCAAAGCCTTTGTATTGATTGGGTAGCTGTATTGGATCATCTTTCTTGGATTCTTGAGCTGGTATGGCATCAATCATATATGTAGGTTCCTTCCTTACTGCATGTATGAAGGCTTTGGCTCCGACATATTTTGGGTTCTTCTAGATATCTCGAGGGGGTGATTTTATTCTTTCTAATGTCTGGATTATGCTTCTTTAACTAGGGCATTCCAATGATAACTAGATGTACTGGGCTCGATATTACATTGAAACATATGTGGGATTCATGGTCACCAAGGTGTACTCTTAATGGTGTGGTTTCCATGGTTATATTCCGAGATGCTAGAGGGCGTCCATCTACTACTTCAGCTACTACTGGTTTGTTCTTCCGAAGTACAGGAATTCCATGTTTCTTAACCAATCCTTCATCGACGAAACATGAGGAGGCTCCTGAATCTACTAGGGCTGTAAGGGAAAGGGTCTTCTTGGCATGATTAACTTAACAGGTGCAAGACATGTTTCTATGGGTGTAGCTAGAATTATGAGACCCTTTCTTATATCATGGTCCAGCTACAGGGTCTCTTTTACAACTGGACTTCCTCGTTTCCCTGCTCTACAAGGGTGGCTACGACTTTGGAGTTTGTTCTCTTGTTCGGACAATTAATTGCAATATGTCCAGGGTTTCCACAGTAGAATCATAGCTTTTTAACTCTCCTTCTCTGTTTCTCTTCTAGTGTTAGAGGCTCAAACCTAGTTACATCTATTTGCATAGGTTCAGGCACGGACTCATCTTTAGTAGTCGGTTGGAAAGGTTTCCACTGGCGAGGTCTCCCTTCTACTTGTTTTTCTTGTTTCTTTCTAAAATTCGGTTATCACATTGAATAGCTTGCATGATATATTCATTCAATGTTTTAACCTCTGGCATCGTGAGCAAAAGTTCCTTCACATCATCTCTTAAACCCCATCTGAATTGGCTTATAAAATAATTTTCATGCCAAGTGAGATCACATATCAACTTCCTAAATTCAGATGCATAGGTAGAGGCAGGGCGGTTACCGTGACGTAACTTCCAAAGTTTTGTTTCTGCTACTCGACTTGTATCTGCATCTCCAAATGTGGCGGAGAGTTCTTGAAGAAACCCCTCATAGTCCTGAAGTACTGCCATGTTCTTCTCCAAGATTGGGGCAAACCATGATATATTATGCTTGGCCATAAAGCAAGGTTCCAATAAACCCGACCTTGGATGCCTCGTCAGGATATCTATCAGGTTGCATACGGATGTACAATTTAACTTGCCGGAGAAATCCACGAAACTTTGTGTGATCCCCATCGAACTTTTCTAGCATGCAAATCTTGGGTTCCTTCATAAACGATGTACTTGGTCGTGGATTCACTTGAATACTCCCTTGATTTTCTTGAAGACTCCCGATTCGTTCTTGTAATTCTTGGAGGAGTGCACCTACATGCACTGGATGTCCCATCTCGACTTGTGTCTGTCGATGACTTAGGTCTTCGACTTGTTGTTGGAGACTCTAAAGTGATGCTGCGATCTCTTCATAAGCGTTCTCCATGATGCCTGGTCTTGGATAGAAGATAGTCTTGCCAAAATGTCAGGGGAGCACTAGATTGTGCTCTCTCACTTCACTAGACAAGATTTTGGAAATACACTTATGATTACAAGAACACCCACATAGGGAAAATAATACAAGAAGACGGATTTGATACAAGACGTCCCACAATCCGGGACCAATAGGTATGAAAACAGGACTAGAGATGATATAGGAGATCCCACAACCCGGGATCGTAAGTATGAGACAAGATGTTTGGATTACAAGAACTCCCTTTTGGGAGATGAACTGAATACAAGAAAGAACTTGAAAAGATCTCGTACTACGAGATTACAATAGGACAAGACAGGATGTCCAAGAACTAGAATAGACGGGACTAGAACAAGAAACAAGACGGGAATTGGAACTGGAACTTGGAGAGTACTTACTTGGCGGTCACGACTCCTTGAGCTCCCAAGACTGGTATTGGTAAGACTGATTATGAATGTGGCCAACTCCTCCTTATATAGGTTTTCCAAGGGCGGTTCTAGGGCGGTTACGAATTGATGATATCATTGATGATGCCATCAATTCAAAGAATGGTCTCTGGATGTCAGAATCAAGCAAGAAGACAGTCAATCTTAGGGTTTTGGCACATTTTGGATGCAATGGAAGCATTAGTTTGCCCAAATTATGAAACAATCATGAGATGTAGGATTCGCATGGAATCTAAGATTCAGGATAATTTCCTTTGTCCAATGTCAAGGGAGCACTAGATTGTGCTCTCTGACTTCACTAGACAAGATTTCAGAAATACGCTTATGATTACAAGAACACCCACGTAGGGAAAATAATACAAGAAGACGGATTTGATACAAGATGTCTCAGAATCTGGGACTAATAGGTATGGAAAACTGGACTAGAGATGATATAGGAGATCCCACAATCCGGGATCGTAAGTATGAGACAAGATGTCTGGATTACAAGAACTCCCTTCTGGGAGATGAACTGAATACAACAAAGAACTTAACAAGATCTCCTACTACGAGATTACAAGAGGACAAGACAGGATGTCCAAGAACTAGACTAGACGGGACCAGAACAAGAAACAAGACAGAAACTGGAACTCGAACTTGGAGAGTACTTACTTGGTGGTCACGACTCCTTGAGCTTGCAAGATTGGTATTAGCAAGACTGATTATGAATGTGGCCAACCCCTCATATAGGTTTTCCAAGGGCGGTTCTAGGGCGGTTACGAATTGATGATGTCATGGATGATATCATCAATTCGAAGCATGGTCTCTGGATGTCAGAATCAAGCAAGAAAACAGTCGATCTTAGGGTTTTGACACGTTCCGAACGAAATGGAAGCATTAGTTTCCCCCAAATTCTGAATTCAATCATGAGATATAGGATTCACATGGAATGTGAGATTCAAGATGGTTTCCTTTGTCCATGACATTACCTCCCCCTCAAGCGACGAGTTCCACGAGGAGCGGTCATGTTCTCTAGTTTCGGCTTCATTGGATTTCTCTTATGGAATTCTGGAACCTTGATTAGTTCTCTCTTAAGGTTTTCTGTAGGTTCCCAAGTACGATCACTGATGTCATATCCTTTCCAATGAATAAGGTATTCCAATCTTCCTCGGGATATTCTAGAATCTAGGACATGCTCGACTTCAAATTCTTCATGATCATCAATCTCGATAGGTGGGTAAGGACTAGGTCTCTCCCCCCTCAATGGCGAAATCTAGTATGGTTCCAACATGGATACATGGAAAACTGGATGTATTCTCATGGTGCTTGGTAGCTGGATCTTGAGGGTGACTGGATTGATCTTGCCCAAGATGTGGAATGGACCAAATCTTTGATGATCTAACTTTGCAGAGGGCCTTGAAGTTTGTAATTTGTTTCTGAGTAACCATACTTTATCCCCAATTTGATACGATGGATTTTGAACACGATGTTGATCTATATAGTACTTGAAAAAAATGTTCTTGAGCTTTATGAATCTCTTCCTTGACTTCTTTGTGAATTTCCATGAGGTACTGAGCCTTGTCTCTGGCAGCTGGGTTCTTGACATGATTTTCGAGTTGCACTCCATCCTTGGATGTTGTCCACAATTTGCAAAGAAGGGAGTCTGCTTGGTAGATGTATGAACACTATTGTTATAGGCAAACTCTGCAAAGGATAACAGCTCAAACCAATCATTCTGATGATAGTTGATGGTGCAACGAAGATATTGCTCTAGGACTTGATTCACCCATTCTGTTTGTCCATCAGTCTGTGGATGATTGGTTATAGATAGTTTAACTTGAACACCAAGGAGCTTGCAAAGACTATTCCAAAAGCTGGATATGAACTGTGGGCCTCAATCACTGACAATATCATCAGGCAATCCATGCAGCCTAAAGATGTATCTGAGGAAAAGCCTAGCAGTGACTGCACCTGTGATTGCCTTGGTAGTTGGAATGAAGTGTGCCATCTTTGTAAATCTATCCACTATATCAAGAATGGCATCATACTTGTCTGACATTGGGAGGTTTGTGATGAAGTCCATAGATAATGAAGCCCATGGCCTTTCTGGAATAGGTAAAGGTTGCAAGAGGCCATGAGGTTTATGTCGTGGTACTTTAGATCTATTGCAAGTGTCACACGTTCAGATCTATTCTTTGACTTCCTTCCACATTTGAGGCTACCGAAAATCCCTTGATAAAAGTTCTATTGTTTTATTCACTCCAAAATGTCCTACTTGAAGTCATTATGTTTTCTTGGAATTCATCTACTTCTTGAATTCTTCCTTCTTGAGTTTTTTGCTTAATGTTACAAAACAATTCATCTCGTGGTAGAGTCTCACGGATCAAATGATTCAAGGCTGAATCTTCATGATGGCTTGAAGAGATAGCTGCTAACTGGAGATGCTTAGGCTTGAGTAATATGCTCTCCTGTTGATCAAAGGCCTCTTCACCCTTCTTTGATGCAAGGTAAAATCTTCTTGACAAGGCATCTGACTGACACTGTTGCCATCCTGGACGATATGTGATGACAGAGTCGAACCTGGATAAAAAGTTACTCCTTCGAGATTGTCTTTTGTTGAGGATGCGCGTGGTCATAAAATACTCTAGGTTCTTGTGATCTGTATACATGATAACTTTATGAGCTCCTCCTTCTAGATGGTGACGCGAAGTATCAAACGTGTCCACTATGGCAAGAAGTTCTTTATCATGAATTTCATAATTAATTTCTGGAGGAGAAAATTTCCTTGAATTATATGCAACTCGATGTAGGTGTCCATCATCTCCATACTGTGAGAGAATGGTCCCTAGGGCAAAGTCTGATGCATCTGTCTCTAGGAAGAGAGGCTTACTAGAATCAAGATAAACTAGAATTGGAGCAGTAGTGAATGCTGATTTCAAGGTCTGAAATGCTTTTTCTGCTTCTTCGGTCCATGAGAATTTGGAGTTCCCTATAAGCTTGGTAAGACGTGTCACTATCTTGGAGTAATATTTGATGAATATCCTATAGAAGTTGGCAAACCCTAGAAAACATTGTACATCTCGAACACATGAAGGTGGTTGCCAATCAAGGATTGTCTGAATCTTCTTAGGGTCCATAAAAATTCCTTTATCTGATACAATGTACCCTAAAAATTCCACTTCTGTCTTATGGAAAGAGCACTTCTCCAATTTCGCATATAATCCTTTTTCTCTTAGTTTCTCTAGGACTATCTTTACATGACATTCATGATCCTCTAAATTTTTGGAGAATATCAAGATATCATCAAGGTATATTACAACAAAATCATCTAAATATTCTCGAAAGATATCATTCATCATATGTTCAAAGACAGTTGGAGCATTTGTAAGATCGAATGGCATAACTAAATATTCAAAATGCCCATACCATGTTCTAAATGTTGTCTTCCATTCGTCTCCTTCTCTGATCCTGACAAGGTTGTAAGCTCCTCAAAGATCAATTTTTGTGAAGAATTTTGCTTTTCCAAGGCGTTCCAAGAGCTCTGATATGAGTGGTAGAGGGTATCCATTTTTTATAGTGACTTTGTTCAATCCACGATAGTCTACACACATCCGCAGAGTCCCATCCTTCTTCTTTACAAATAGAATAGGATCTCCTATTGGAGACTTTGAGTGTTTGATAAACCTCTTTGCTAGATTCTCATCAATGTTCTTGCGTAGTTCTGTAAGTTCCTCTGGGGATAGTCTATAGATTGGTCCAAAGGGTGGTTGTGCTCCCTCTTGAAGATCTATGGGACAATCATAAGGTCTATGCTCTAGGAGGATATCTGCATTCTTCTTTTCAAAAACATCTTCAAAGCCTTTGTATTGATTGGGTAGCTGTATTGGATCATCTTTCTTGGATTCTTGAGCTGGTATGGCATAGATCATATATGTAGGTTCCTTCCTTACTGCATGTATGAAGGCTTTGGCTCCGACATATGTTGGGTTCTTCTGGATATCTCAAGGGGTGATTTTATTCTTTCTAATGTCTGGATTATGCTTCTTTAACCAGGGCATTCTAATGATAACTAGATGTACTGGGCTCGATATTACATTGAAACATATGTGGGATTCATGATCACCAAGGTGTACTCTTAATGGTGTGGTTTCCATGGTTATATTCCCAGATGCTAGAGGTCGTCCATCTACTATTTGAGCTACTACTTGTTTGTTCTCCCGAAGTACAGGATATCCATGTTTCTTAACCAATCCTTCATCGATGAAACATGAGGAGGCTCTTGAATCTACTAGGGCTATAAGGGAAAGGGTCTTCTTGGGCATGATTAACTTAACAGGTGCAAGACATGTTTCTATGGGTGTAGCTGGAATTATGAGACCCTTTCTTATATCATGATCCGGCTACAGGGTCTCTTTTACAATTGGACTTCCTCGTTTCCCTACTCTACAAGGGTGGCTGCGCCTCTCAAATTTGTTCTCTTGTTCGGACAATTAATTGCAATATGTTCAGGGTTTCCACAGTAGAGACATAACTTATTAAGTATCCTTCTCTGTTTCCCTTCTACTGTTAGAGGCTTAAACCTAGTTACATCTATTTGCATAGGTTCAGGCATGGACTCATCTTTAGTAGTCGGTTGGAAAGGTTTCCAGTGGCAAGGTCTCCCTTCTACTTGTTTTTCTTGTTTCCTTTCAAAAAGTCGGTTATCACATTGAATAGCTTGCATGATATATTCATTAAATGTTTTAACCTCTAGCATCATGAGCAAAAGGTCCTTCACATCATCTCTTAAACCCCATCTAAATTGGCTTATGAAATAATCTTCATGCCAAGTGAGATCACATATCAACTTCCTAAATTCAGATGCATAGGTAGAGCCAGGGCGGTTACCTTGACGTAACTTTCGAAGTTTTGTTTCTGCTACTCGACTTGTATCTGCGTCTCCAAATGTGGCGGAGAGTTCTCGAAGAAACCCCTCATAGTCCTGAAGTACTGCCATGTTCTTCTCTAAGATTGGGGCAAACCATGATAATGCTTGGCCATAGAGCAAGGTACCAATAAACCTGACCTTGGATGCCTCGTCAGGGTATCTATCAGGTTGCATACGGATGTACAATTTAACTTGCTAGAGAAATCCATGAAACTTTGTGTGATCCCCATCGAACTTTTCTGGCATGCAAATCTTGGGTTCCTTCATAAATGATGTACTAGGCCGTTGATTCACTTGAATACTCCGTTGATTTGCTTGAAGACTCTTGATTCGTTCTTGTAATTCTTGGAGGAGTGCACCTACATGCACTACATGTCCCATCTTGACTTGTGTCTGTCGATGACTTAGGTCTTTGACTTGTTGTTGGAGACTCTGAAGTGATGCTACGATCTGTTCATAAGCGTTCTCCATGATGCCTGGTCTTGGATAGAAGATAGTCTTGCCAAAATGTCAGGGGAGCACTAAATTGTGCTCTCTGACTTCACTAGACAAGATTTCGGAATACACTTATGATTATAAGAACACCCATGTAGGGTAAATAATACAAGAAGACGGACTTGCTACAAGACGTCCCACAATTCGGTACCAATAGATATGGAAAACTGGACTAGAGATGATATAGGGGATCCCATAACCCGGGATCGTAAGTATGAGACAAGATGTCTCAATTACAAGAACTCCCTTCTGGGAGATGAACTGAATACAAGAAAGAAGTTGACAAGATCTCGTACTACGAGATTACAAGAGGACAAGACAGGATGTCCAAGAACTAGAGTAGACGGGACTAGAACAAAAAACAAGACAAGAACTGGAACTGGAACTTGGAGAGTACTTACTTGGCGGTCACGACTCCTTAAGCAAGACTGGTATTGGCAAGACTGATTATGAATGTGGCCAACCCCTCCTTATATAGGTTTTCCAAGGGTGGTTCTAGGGCAGTTACGAATTGATGATGTCATCCATGATGTCATCGATGATATCATCAATTCGAAGCATGGTCTGTGGATGTCAGAATCAAGCAAGAAGACAATCGATCTTAGGGTTTTGGCACATTCGGGACGCAATGGAAGCATTAGTTCTCCCAAATTCTTAACCAATCATGAGATATAGGATTCACATGGAATCTAAGATTGAGGATGGTTTCCTTTCTCCAATGTCAGGGGAGCACTAGATTGTGCTCTCTGACTTCACTAGACAATATTTCGAAAATATACTTATGATTACAAGAACACCCACATAGGGAAAATAATACAAGAAGACGGATTTCATACAAGACGTCTCACAATCCGGGACCAATAGGCATGGAAAACTGGACTAGAGATGATGTAGGAGATCCCACAACCCGGGATCGTAAGTATGAGACAAGATGTCTGGATTGCAAGAACTCCCTTCTGGGAGATGAACTGAATACAAGAAAGAACTTGACGAGATCTTGTACTACGAGATTACAAGAGGACAAGACAGGATGTCCAAGAACTAGACTAGACGGGACTAGAACAAGAAACAAGAAGGGAACTGGAACTGGAGCTTGGAGCGTACTTACTTGGCGGTGACGACTCCTTGAGCTCCCAAGACTGGTATTGGCAAGACTGATTATGAATGTGGCCAGCCCGTCCTTATATAGGTTTTCCAAGGGCGGTTCTAGGGCGGTTACGAATTGATGATGTCATTGATGATATCATCAATTCGAAGCATGGTCTCTAGATGTCAGAATCAAGCAAGAAGACAGTCAATCTTAGGGTTTTGGCACGTTCCGGACGCAATGGAAGCATTTGTTTCCTCAAATTCTGAACCAATCATGAGATATAGGATTCACATGGAATGTGAGATTCAGGATGGTTTCCTTTGTCCATGACATTACCTCCCCCTCAAGCGATGAGTTCCACGAGGAGCGGTCATGTTCTCTAGTCTCGGCTTCATTGGATTTCTCTTATGGAATTCTAGAACCTTGATTGGTGCTCTCTAAAGGTTTTTTGTAGGTTCCCAAGTACGATCACTGATGGCATACCTTTTCCAATGAATAAGGTATTACAATCTTCCTCGGGATATTCTGGAATCTAGGACATGCTCGACTTCAATTTCTTCATGATCATCAATCTTGATAGGTGGTGAAGGACTAGGTCTCTCCCCCCTCAATGGCAAAATCTGATATGGTTCCAACATGGATACATGGAAAACTGGATGTGTTGTCATGGTGCTTAGTAGCTGGATCTTGAAGGTCACTGGATTGATCTTGGCCAAGATGGTGAATGGACCAAATCTTTGATGATCTAACTTTGCACAAGGCCTTGAAGTTTGTAAATTGTTTCTGAGTAACCATACTTTATCCCCAATTTGATATGATGGATTTTAAACACGATGTTCATCTACATAGTACTTATAATGTTCTTGAGCTTTATGGATCTCTTCGTTGAGTTCTTTGTGAATTTCCATGATGTACTGAGCCTTCTCTCTCGCAGTTGGGTTCTTGACATGATTTGCGAGTTGTATGTTCATCCTTGGATGTTGTCCATAATTTGCAAAGAAGGGAGTCTGCTTGGTAGATGTATGAACACTATTATTATAGGCAAACTTTGCAAAGGGTAACAGCTCATACCAACCATTCTGATGATAGTTGATGGTGCAACGAAGATATTGCTCTAGGACTTGCTTCACCCGTTCTGTTTGTCCATCAGTCTGTGGATGATTGGATGTATAGAGTTTAACTTGAACACCAAGGAGCTTGCAAAGACTATTCCAAAAGCTGGATATGAACTGTGGGCCTCGATCACTGACAATATCATCAGGCAATCCATGAATCCTAAAGATGTATCTGAGGAAAAGCACAGCATGCAGCTGTGATTGCCTTGGTAGTTGGAATGAAGTGTGCCATCTTTGTAAATCTATCCACTACAACAAGAATGGCATCATACTTGTCTGACTTTGGGAGGTCTGTGATGAAGTCCATCGATAATGAAGCCCATGGCCTTTCTAGAATAGGTAAAGGCTGCAAGAGGCCATGAGGTTTATGTCGTGGTACTTTAGATCTATTGCAAGTGTCACAGGTTCGGATATATTCTTTGACTTCCTTCCACATTTGAGGCCATCGAAAATCCCTCTTGATATAAGTTCTATTGTTTTATTCACTCCAAAATGTCCTGCTGCGAGGTTTTCATGACCTTGTTGAAGTACTTGGATCTTGGGAGTTCATGGAGGGACATACAATAGGTTCGTATAGAATAGTAACCCATCCTTTTCTTGGAATTCATGTACTTCTTGAATTCTTCCTTCTTGAGTTTTTTGCTTAACCTTACAAAAGAATTCATCTCAATGGTAGAGTCTCATGGATCAAATGATTCAAGGTTGAATCTTCATGATGGCGTGAAGAGATAAGTGCTAATTGGAGATGCTCAGGCTTGAGTAATATGCTCTCCTGTTGATCAAAGGCCTCTTCACCCTTCTTTGGTGCAAGGTAAGATCTTCTTGACAAGGCCTCTGACTGACACTGTTGCCATCCTGGATGATATGTGATGACAAAGTCAAAAACTTACTCCATCGAGATTGCCTTCTGTTGAGGATGCGCGTGGTCATAAAATACTCTAGGTTCTTGTGATCTGTATACACGATAACTTTATGAGCTCCTCCTTCTAGATGGTGACGCCAAGTATCAAACGCGTCCACTATGGCAAGAAGTTCTTTATCATGAATTTCATAATTAATTTCTGGAGGAGAAAATTTCCTTCAATTATATGCAACTGGATGTAGGTTTCCATCATCTCCATATTGTGAGAGAATGGCCCCTAGGGCAAAGTCTGATGCATTTGTCTCTAGGAAGAAGGGCTTACTAGAATCAGGATGAACTAGAATTGGAGCAGTAGTGAACGCTGATCTCAAGGTCTGAAATGCTTTTTATGCTTCTTCGGTCCATGAGAATTTGGAGTTCCCTGTAAGCTTGGTAAGAGGTGTCACTATCTTGGAGTAATCTTTGATGAATATCCTATACAAGTTGGAAAACCCTAGAAAACATTGTACATCTCGAACACATGAAGGTAGTTGCCAATCAAGGATTGTCTGAATCTTCTTAGGGTCCATAAAAATTCCTTTATCTGATACAATGTACCCTAAAAATTCCACTCCTGTCTTATGGAAAGAGCACTTCTCCAATTTCGCATATAATCCTTTTTCTCTTAGTTTCTCTAGGACTATCTTTACATGACATTCATGATCCTCTAGATTCTTGGAGAATATAAAGATATCATCAAGGTATATTACAACAAAATCATCTAAATATTCTCGAAAGATATCATTCATAATATGTTGGAAGACAGCTGGAGCATTTGTAAGACCGAATGGCATAACTACATATTCAAAATGCCCATACCTTGTTGGAAATGATGTCTTCCATTCCTCTCGTTCTCTGATCCTGAAAAGGTTGTAAGCTCCTTGAAGATCAGTTTTTGTGAAGAATTTTGCTTTTCCAAGGCATTCCAAGAGCTCTGATATGAGTGGTAGAGGGTATCTCTTTTCTATAGTGACTTTGTTCAATCCACGATAGTCTACACACATCCGGAGAGTCCCATCCTTCTTCTTTACAAATAGAATAGGATCTCCTGTTGGACACTTCGAGTGTTTGATAAACCCCTTTGCTAGATTCTCATCAATGTTCTTGCATAGTTCTGTAACTTCCCCTGGGGATAGTCTGTAGATTGGTCCAAAGGGTGGTTGTGCTCCCTCTTGAAGATCTATGGGGCAATCATAAGGTCTATGCTCTGGGAGGATATTTGCATTCTTCTTTTCACAAACATCTTCAAAGCCTTTGTATTGATTGGGTAGCTGTATTGGATCATCTTTCTTGGATTCTTGAGCTGGTATCGCAAAGATCATATATGTAGGTTCCTTCCTTACTACATGTATGAAGGCTTTGGCTCCGACATATGTTGGGTTCTTCTGGATATCTCAAGGGGTGATTTTATTCTTTCTAATGTCTGGATTATGCTTCTTTAACAAGGGCATTCCAATGATAACTAGATGTATTGGGCTCGATATTACATTGAAACATATGTGGGATTCATGGTCACCAAGGTGTACTCTTAATGGTGTGGTTTTCATGGTTATATTCCTAGATGCTAGAGGTCGTCCATCTTCTACTTCAGCTACTACTGGTTTGTTCTTTCGAAGTACAGGAATTCCATGTTTCTTAACCAATCCTTCATCGATGAAACATGAGGAGGCTCCTGAATCTACTAGGGCTGTAAGGGAAAGGGCCTTCTTGGGCATGATTAACTTGATAAGTGCAAGTCATGTTTCTATGGGTGTAGCTGGAATTATGAGACCCTTTCTTATATCATGGTCCGGCTTGAGGGTCTCTTTTACAACTGGACTTCCTCGTTTCCCTGCTCTACAAGGGTGGCTGCGACTCTGGAGTTTGTTCTCTTGTTCGGACAATTGATTGCAATATGTCTAGGGTTTCCACAGTAGAGACATAACTTATTAACTCTCCTTCTCTGTTTCTCTTCTAGTGTTAGAGACTGAAACCTAGTTACATCTATTTGCGTAGGTTCAGGCATGGACTCATCTTTAGTAATCGGTTGGAAAGGTTTCCACTGGCGAGGTCTCCCTTCTACTTGTTTTTCTTGTTTCCTTTCAAAAAGTCGGCTATCACATTGAATAGCTTGCATGATATATATTCATTCAATGTTTTAACCTCTGGCATCATGAGCAAAAGGTCCTTCACATCATCTCTTAAACCCCATCTGAATTGGCTTATGAATAATCTTCATGCCAAGTGAGATCATATATCAACTTCATAAATTCAGATGCATAGGTAGAGGCTATCACATTGAATAGCTTGCATGATATATTCATTCAATGTTTTAACCTCTGGCATCGTGAGCAAAAGGTCCTTCACATCATCTCTTAAACCCCATCTGAATTGGCTTATGAAATAATCTTCATGCCAAGTGAGATCACATATCAATTGTCTGAATTCATATGCATAGGTAGAGGCAGGGCGGTTACCTTGAGGTAACTTCCGAAGTTTTGTTTCTGCTACTCGACTTGTATTTGCATCTCCAAATGTGGCGGAGAGTTCTCAAAGAAACCCCTCATAGTCCTGAAGTACTGCCATGTTCTTCTCCAAGATAGGGGCAAACCATGATAATGCTTTACCACAGAGCAAGGTTCCAATAAACACGACCTTGGATGCCTCGTCAGGGTATCTATCATATTGCATACGGATGTACAATTTAACTTGCTGGAGAAATCCACGAAACTTTGTGCAATCCCCATCGAAGTTTTCTCTTAGAGTTTTGGCACGTTCTGGACGCAATGGAAGCATTAGTTTCCCTAAATTCTGAACCAATCATGAGATATAGGATTGACATGGAATATGAGATTCAAGATGGTTTCCTTTTTCCATGACTTTGCCCATGTCATAAGCTCTTAAAATGACTCTCCCACATGCAAAACTAGATTCTCAAGCTCATCTAATGTCCTTTTTGCGGAGTTACCTGGCTAGAATGTTTTCATGAATTCGATCCTTAATGCTTCCCATGTTTGAAAATGATTCTTTGCATATTGGCTAAACCATTTGCCACCAATCCTTCAAGTGTTTATGGGAAGAGTGCAATGAATGTGTCTTGTCATTGTTGTAGACCCCTGCTTTTACACGTTGAAAGAAATCTACATACGTGGTCCTCAGGATCCTCATTAGCACCATCATAAAATGAAGAAAATCTAATGCTTATGCTTGACAGTAGAGTGGAGAGTTCCTCAGTCATAGTGGTGTTAGGAAAAGTAAGTTGGGGCAATGACTCTTGAGTCTTAGCTTTGTCCTCTAGTCCTCTAATCTGGTGACTAGAATTGAGATGGATAGATATCTTACAGGTGTTAGATAGGGATCTGGCCTTCTTCTATGATAGCTC